>CM035792.1:17275234-17567734 GCA_020466265.1 Siphamia tubifer | reverse complement strand
AAAAAAAAAGACTCTGGCTAATCTATCCCCAGTCTTTGTCTCTGTAATGGTTTTGCTTCTGTTTTTATTAAATCTGTTCTCCCTTCACCCATTATGACAATATTGGTTTTTAATATTTAAAATGTAGTTTTGTTTTCCTCAAATTTACATTATTGGTATCTCAACTCAGAAATAGAACTGCATAAAATTTCGCAATTTAGTGTTTTGTATCAGCCGTTACATTTATACCATTTACTGTTGTCATCTCCAATTCATTTTACCTTGATAATGACACAAACACATTGACAAATACTAATACTAAAGAGGACAAAAATAATACAGAAGGTCTGTAAAAATTAACCTAAAATGAAGCATTTGTAATAAAACTAAAATAAATACTCCAATGATTCAAATTAAACTGAAATTAAAAACCAAAAGCTCTTTTATCCTGAGGTCCACGCACATAAAGACACATTCCTACATTAACTGAAATGAACGACAAAAAGCAGAGTTTATGGTGACATGAAAGTGTCCGACATTTGCCTTTTTCAGCATTTCATTCCTCTGGTTAATCTCCTCTGCGTCCCCTGTTAACGCCCTTCAGATGGATGTTTGTACAAGGGAATAATGTGCAGAGAGGGCCAGGAGGTTATGATACTCTACATTCATCACATCACTAAAGCTGACAGCTACATGGCATATTCACGTTTTCCATTAAAGTGTTGGATTCAGCCTCCTTCAGTATCACTTCTGCACCTCCTTTGGTCCTCAGTCCTTCCATCTCCACCCTTCATGTTCATGACATTTCTCTCTCATCACACTTTACTTGCTTTCAATCTCAGCTTTGCACATCAGTGCTTTCAAACCAACTGCATACTCTCATTGATTCCATCTTTTTCTTTTCAACACAACCTATGGAAACTGTTCACCTGCATGTTAATGAAAAAGATCAGGGGTAGGAGTATTTATGTGTACTTATTCTTACTCCTTTTCAAGCATGTTTAATTTAATTTTTTTTTAAATTTAGTATATGTGTATGAGTATTAAGGCCTTAACAGTATATGTATTCATACCGAACTATTGAAAACAGGCGTTCGGTTCGGTACAGCCCTATACCGAACCAATACAGTCAGTTTGTATGTGACTCATGCGGAGGAGACGGTAGAAAAATGACTTGAGGTTGAACAACAGTACTTCCTCATACATGTCCATGAAGCAGTAATTCCTTCATGCATTCTGATTGGCTCAGAATGCATGAAGGAACACTCCCCCATCCCCTCTCCCTCTGTGTGTGTTTACCATCCCAGAGTAACATCCAGCTCGGTTTCATGCTGTCACTTGTTTTGAAACCGTGCAGAAAAAAAAAAAGAGGCTTTATTTCCACATGAACCAGTTTGCTCCGCCACTTTTTTCAAGTTTGTGCAACAACTACTGTGGTGCAGTCTTTTCTGAGTGTCTCGTTTCTCTGTGTTTTCTATGAATGGGAAATACAGCCATATATATATATATATATATATATATATATATATATATATATATATATTTTTTTTTTTTTCCCCCCCCTTTTGTTCTTTTACCAATCCTTTGTGTATCATTTACCCCGAAGGGGAGAGGGGTATTGAGTTTGAATCACTTTGTTTTTTGGTCTGTTGGTCTTTTTTGTTTGTTTGTAAGCAAATTTATGCAAAAACAACAGTCCAATTTCCATGACATTTTCAGGAAAGGTGCAAGGTGGTCCAGAATAGATCCAATTACATTTTAGTGAATGCAGGTCAAAGGTCAAGGTCACAATCACAAAAAAAAAACAGAAAAGGCAAATCAGGGAAAGTGTGTGTAAGGGGGCGGGGTTTGTTGTGCCGGGCAACACTTGTTGATGTTTTGTTGGTTGATTTGTATTAATTTAGTTTTCTACAAATAAAGATTAAAAAAAAAAAAAGATTTAAATAACCGCAGCAAAAACCATCCTTTAAGTTGAAATAGTAATGTAGTATCTTACAATTGCTAATGAACTCAGAATGACTGTCATTATTTTCAGATGCTAAGTCAAAATTTGACATAAAACTTTAGTATTTAAAAATAAATTACCTATTATTTCATGACAATCCAGTTCATGTTAAGAGATACTAACTCGTAATTTCAACTAACAGGCCCTTTTTTTCCCCCCATCACTTTAACAGCAGTGGGCTTCTTTAGAGGCAAAGATTATGACACAAAAGAGAAAACAGATTCAAACTCTCCCCTGTTGGGTATTACCTTTCAAATGCATATTAATACAAATGCTCCTCATTTCCAACTATCTTTTCATTTTTTTGAAATCTATTCATTCCAGTGTCTAGCTTCATGACAGGGCTATCAGCTGATATAAATCAGCTTAGGGAGAAAATCTCCCTCTAAGCTTTGCAGCGTTTGCTCCAGGAGAAGCCGACGTTGGAAATACAGATGTGATGGGAATGGGGATTCACCAGAGCATCGTGAATGATTTACAGCAGGAAGTAATGTATACTGGGGGCTTCATCTAAAGCATCCGCTCTGATCACCTGATGGTGTTTGGAAACAGACACATGCCTGGAAGGGACACATTAAATGGATTTACAGATAAATTAATATGAACATTTATGGAGGGAAGAACACTAATGCACCACAAGTTCCATTTTTAATGTACTACACAAATGCAAAAGACAGTTTTAATTCCATACAACTGTGCAGCTGTGTGATGTCCAGTCAGTATTTATTTATTTATTTATTTATTTATTCAGCTGATATTTCTATTGGAACAAGTTTGAAACATAGATGTAAGGATTTAGAGACTATTATAAATTTCACTGCCAAAAATATAGATCAGGATTATAGAAAACACAAACAGGTCAATCCTCAAACAATTAGGATTACAAAAAAAGTAAAAAAAAAAAAAAAAACAAAGAAAGAGGAAGTTATTCATAATATGACTGGTCTTTCTATTATATTTCAGATATACATAATATAAAACAAAAAAGACAAAAAAGAAATTAAACATCTGGTTATTAGAAGGCATGGGAATTATTGAATATATTTGAATGCTTCAGTCCTTGTTTTTTTAAAGTATTATTCACTTGTTTGTTGTGACAGTCTGTTCAGGGGATAATACCTCTAGTCCACACTCAAACATGGCAGGTGATGGTAATGTTTCCTGCAATGAAATGGGGAAAAAAAAAATAGAAAATTCTAATCCGAGCGACTGAATCCAACTGATTGAGTTACATTACAGTGGTTATGTCATGATGCTTCTGATCATTATACATTAACATAATACTGAGGCAAAACTATGCTAATATTAACTGCAATTATTTGTATTTTTGGTTAATACTGCATTCTTCATTACATTTTTTAAGTGGCTTTTGACTTTTTTTTCCTTCATTAATTAACAATATGACCTTTTCACCAGTACTTTAACCCATAAAGACCCAGAGTGACTTTTCAGAAAGTTCCCCAAATGAATTTTGGGGAACTATTTAACCTTTAACTATATTTAACCATTCTTAAGTGATTTATCACCATATATCAGTGTATTATCCTCTATATCTAGCATTTTTTCAGTCAAAAATCAAGTATTTTACAATAGTTATTTTAAAGAGCATGCATTTTAATCATCATGACGAAGTAACATTTAAGGATAATTATCAGAAACAGAGAAAACTTGTGAAAAAAATAAAAACTTTTTCAGCTAATATCATTAATTGAACATAAGCCCAGTGTGTTCATCCACTAGGTTTTACTGGTGAATCAATGTTGTAGAAGATGATGGTGTTTCCATGGTAACTACAGAGCCTCTGAATGTCCAAATGGATTATATCTGATGATCATGAAAAACTGCATTTTATACCAATTAGTTACGTGTATTGATAAGATTAATGGATCAACAGTTATTTAACAGTAGATAGTCGCTGGTTTGGGTTTGAGTCTTTTGGGTTAAATTGATCCAATGGGACTTGATTTTTCATATTGTGACCCTTCAGCACAAAACGAGTAACTTGGGTCAAATTTCATAAATTGAGATTTTCTATTTATCTTAACGCTTATTAAAAATGTTTACGTGACACTAATTCAACCAATCAGAGGCCATTTTTCAACATTACCCTAGCAACAAGGGATTTTGTTTACTGGAGAAGGCTTTATTCTTAGGCCTCCTATTGGTTCAAATATATAATTACATGCATTTCAATTTAAGGGTTGTCTAGAGGGAATCCCAATCTTTCCAATGGTACCAAACATGACAGGGAAATACTTAACACGAGCGAGAAGGACAGCTGTGATTTGAGCTGATTTTTCTTTGTTTTAAACTTCATTACTGTCAGAGTCAGTTGTTGTTCTTCCTAAAAGGTGTGATTTGAAACACTTACGGTAGGAATTTCACAAAAACCCATGGTTAGAAGTATTCAGGAGACAGTTTACTTGGATTTTATGCATAAACTTCAGATTCGATCATTTTGACCAATATAACGTATTTGAGGCTATAGCTAGAAATACTGCTGTGAGACCGAACCACTGGTTTATGCTGGAGGGTGACAAGCTAAACCACAGGCTGTTATGTGGAGAAGAGTTGGGATTAAATATGTTTTACTTCTATCCCTCTCGTTTTTGAATATACAAATGAAGTCACATTTTGTTTTTCGTGTGTTTTTTTTAGGGGAAATTTTTGTCTTGTTTATTTTACTAGTGGGGACAGAGTGGGCTTGTTTTGTTTGTTGCATATTTGAAATAAACTGAACTGAAATAAAACTGAAGTCTTATTAAGGGGATAAAAACTGAACTCAACGCTCAAACATATCAGGTTATGATAATGATGATGATGATAATGATGTTGCTTCCTGGAATGAAAGGAGACAAAAAACACACACAAAAAAAACAAACAATTCTAATCTGAGGAAGGAAGGAAGTGATTGGGTTAGATTACAGTGGTTGTGTTGTGATGTTTGTGATCAGTAGAACAAGTATAAACAACACATCAGAGCTGTAACTACAGAATACTATGTGGGTCAAATGACTGAATGGGAAAATGGTGGGCACTACTAATGGGGCTACCGTGGCCCTTTGTGGGAGAGCCAGCTTGGCTCAGAGTGTGTGATGATGCTCCTGTGAGAGTCCCATTGAGGATAGAGAAGAGTGGACTGACACTCTGTGTCTGTGGAACGCACTGAAAACTCTAGGACAACATCCCCTCAAACACTCCACTCTACTCTGGACTCCATCCAGCTCCACTGGTACCATCAATAGACGCCTTGTTCTTCATGGGGCCGCACAAAGACACACACACACACACACACACACACACACACACACACACACACATATAAAGACTGAAGTACATTTGAAACCACAGTGTAAAGGCCAGAGCAGACACATGTACACAAATGCAACAAACATATTGACCACACAAATAAGACCAATAAATAAATAATAATAATTTAAAAAAAGCTATAATAAAATAAAATTATGAAAAAATAAAATAAACTAATAAAATACAAAACAAACAAAAAAAGAAACCACAGTGGAATTGCCGGAGCAGAGACACAAATACAAAAAATATACTGACCACACAATGAATAATATATATATACACACACACACACACACACACTAACCCCTGAACTGTCCGAACATGTATGTGAATCTACGTGTGGGTTTTTAATAATTTCTGCTTCTAATGTGTGTTTAACAATGTGTTTGATGACAGTGTGTGGATTGTGTGGCTTTCATGGTGTGTTATTTTAATGTATTGTCATGTAAGCTTTTACCATGGTACATAAAAAAAAAACTATAAGTATATTTTATCAGTTTTTCAGTTTTGTCCTTGATTTAGTCTCACATTCTGGATTTCAACCTACTTCTAGGGATTTTTATTTTTATTTAACAAGTGAATGTATAGTTTTAGTTGTATTTTTTTTCTGTCATTTGTTGACTTTCCTTTAGTTTTAGTTAATTAATTAGCGTTTAGGTTTTTACTGAGGGAATCAATAAAGTTATATCTTCTGTGATCTAACCTAAAAACTGTGAATTACTGAATGATTAAAAGAAGAATGAAAGAAATTGTGATAAATGTGATTTTCAAAACCAAAGAGATGAAGAAGAAAAATTAAGCAAAAGAATATTTGATGTTCGGTGAAGCATGTATAATTATATTACAGTATTTAATGCTTGAACTTAGATGTTCAGTTCAATAGTTCTTCATTTTCAAGTACAGTTAACAGATTAATGGACTCAGATGTTTTATTACTGTTCATTGTGAACCATTTACAGAATACTGAGGTAAAACCAGGGTGATATTAACTGCAATTCTTAGTGTTTTTGGTTGATACTGCTTTTTTATTGCAATTTTTAAGTCATTTTTTTTACTATTTCAATAATCAATGTGTTGTTGTTTTTCAAGTTTAGTTTTACTTTTCATGAATTATGAGTTTGGTTCACACAAAAAACCAAATAACAGGAGAAATAACAGCTCCAAGTAAGAACCCCCCCCCCCCCCCCCCCAAAAAAAACAAAACAAAAAAAAAAACAAAAAAAACAAAACAAAACAAAACTATACAAACACAGCAGAGGCGGTAGGTCATCTGCAGTATCGCTTCACACCAGTAGAGGGAGCTGCCACATTCAGGGCTGAACACACAAGTGACAGCAGTCATGTGACAGTAAACCACACACACACACACACACACACACACACACACACACACATATACACACACACACATACACACACACACACACACATCTGGCAGCTTCAGTAGAGTAAACAGTGTAATGTCATTACAGCAGGCTTTTCTGTGTGAGTGGATGTGAATGTCAGGATGCTATTTTCGTTACTGATATTCCACACAATGGAAACAGAAGCATGGATGACATGACGCATATATGGTAAAGCGAAATATTCTGTTTTCCGTCACGGGTCATCAAATCACTGAAGCATCAGTTGGAAGAGGAATGGATGTAAAAAGAGACACTGCTGGAGTAGGTTAAAACTGTGAAGAGCAAGACAACTATAGTAATACGAGTATAAAAGCCAGTTTCTGTTGCATGGGATTTTTTTTTTTTTAGAAAGTATTTGCTTCAGACATTAAATGTGCTAAATATTACATACTTTAATAAGATGAATCAGAAAACAAATGACTTTAGTGCTGTTTTTAATATATATGATGGTGTGTTATTCCACATATATGCTGGTTTATGTAAATTTTTTTTATCTTTATCATGTGGTCAAATTTCATTAGTTTTATTCTGGAAGCGTTGTACTTGTAGACCAGTTATAGATTCTTCTTTTAAAATAATGTAATATAATAAAAAAGGGGAAATATTAAATGCATCTATGCTAAAATGAGATAAGGGACAGTTGAGATAGTTGTCTTGCCATTACTTTTTTTTTATTAACATTTGGCTATTTTTTTGCAATTGCATTGCATTTTATTAAAAGTGAGTGTTCATGTTGTATCTCAGTTTTTTCCTGTAAATGTTCATCTGTGCATACATGAAAATATAGTGGAAGTGTCTTCACAATGTCACTGTCAATGTATTCTTATGATTGTATTATATTAATTACAGTTTGAGTTTGTTCATTTCAACAACTGTGTTAATAAAGTGTCCTGGATATTGAGTGGTTTCTGTGTCTCCTCTTTTTGTTTGCTCATGTAACAGGGTTCCAACAGGTACAAGTTAAATTTAAGACTTTTTAAGACCTTTTTACAACTACTTAGGACAGAATTGAATACCCCTTTAACAGCCTATTTCATGACCGTTCTGGCAAAGATTCATGGCTCCTAGAATTTAAGAAAATGTTTTTATTTATTCCAACATCTTGACTCCCACTGTTCAATGTCATTTCTCACCATGGGTGGCACAGTTAGCGATAATTGGTTCCTAATTTCAGTATAAATTATTGAGTTGGAACAGGTTGAACTGAGTAGACTTACATCTGTCTTTGTAATTTGAACAGTTCCCAAACACAGTTAAACACAACAGTCAACAAGTTAACTTAAGACTTACTATGTCAACTTTAACCCGTTGTTGGTCACACTACAAAAATCACGATAAATAAAAAAATAAATAAAAGTTTTAGTTTAGTTTTAGTATTAGTATTTATATATATTTTAGAGTTTTAATACTTTAGTTAAATTTAGGGTGAGTAAAAAAATAATACATCTAATTTGAATCAATTCACAGATTTATTTCACTCTTTGTTTGTATCATTATTGATTAGCATTAGCATTTTATGACACTTTACGATCATCTCTACCCTTTAGTATTCATGTAATAATGTTTTTGAAAAACATTATTACCAATGTACCTTCAGTTGTACCGGACATTAAAATGAACTAGAATTGGAAGAAAAGAAGGGTTAAAAAAACAAACTGTGTTAGAAGTCAGGTCATAGTGGACACTAGAGAAACATATCTATGTACATGAATATTAATTGCTGCTGTATTTTCATTTTCCTTTGTGTCCAAAAGTTGAAGGTTGTATTTACCTGTTGCTTTCATCTCCTACCACTGACAGTAAAATAATACCATTAAAACAAATCCACAATCAAATATTGACATTTGGTTGTGTTAAGTCTGCTATAAACCAAAGCTGCAACCTTTTCTGCAGCCACTTTAACTTTAAAGTAAGTATCAGCTACTGAAATGTCACATTAAATTACCATGCTGCAGCATAAACATCACAGATAACTGCGGCAGTGATGAGGAACCAGGATACTGGGAATTATTCATCATGGACATAGGGGTAAGAATATTTAGATGTTACTGTGTTCATGTAAATGATTTATTACTACCTCTGCCAAGGAGGTTACAGTATGTTTGTTTGTTTGTTAGTTAGCAAGATAACTCAAAGAATTATGGAGAGATCCCGATGAAATTTACAGTGTATGTTGGTAATGGGGAGATCTGGAAATGATTAGATTTTGGTGGTGATCCGGAAGAGATCCTAGATTCTGGATCACTTTGGAATTTATTCTCCATTTACCGCAATGTAAAATTTCAAAATGATCCAGAATCCAGGATCTCTTCCAAATCACCAGCAAAATGTAATCATTCGTTCCTTGTGAAACTTCCAACACATCTTGAAAATTTCATTAAAAACCGCCCATAAGTTTTGGAGTTTTCTTGACCCCTACCACCACCACCTATTCATTTCCAGATTTCCCTATTACCAACCTACCATGTAAATTTCATCAATTTCACTATAGCATTTTGAGTTATCTTACTAACTGACAGACAAACAGACAAACAAACTCTGGCAAAAACATAACCTCCTTGGTGGACCTCTCTTCATTCGAAGGGGGGGGGGGTCCTGCCTTGGTGGAGGTTTGCGCTCTTAGAGTTCTTTTCTTTGTTTGTTTGAATATGATCAAAAGCAGGATAATCCTCACAACAAGGATAGTAGTTTGCATGTAAACACAGAGAATGATTTGGTTTGTATCATTGGATTACATCAGGGGTTCCCAAACTTTATCATCTTGAGACTCAAAACACAAGTTTATTGTCTCCCTGGGACCTAATATAAGATTATATTAACTTCTAAAATTACAATCTGTGTGAATTTATTGTGAGAAGATTCTGCACACATCAAATATCTTTAAAATTCGGGCCGTCAAATGATTAACATTTTTAATCAAAACACTTTAAGTCGACTTTTTCTGTTTTTTCCAATCAAATTTTCCTCAAAATGCACAAAAACACACTAAGAAACAAAAAATGCAGAGAAAAATATAAAATATAAAAACATGTTAAAATCCTCTAAAATTCAGAACAACAAAAAAACTCATAGAAAAAAAGTGATGACAAATCCAAAATATCTTCAAAAATCTTCTAAAATAGAAAGAAAAAAACCCACCAATGTGATAAAATATCCAAAACATACGCAAAAATATGTATCTAATTAACATATATATATATATCTTTATTTAAAAGCTTGAACAAAACAACTTGAAACTAAATAAGTGTAAACAGCTGTTCCATTACATTGTGTTAACATTTTTAATCAGATTAATTGTGATGATGAATTAATCTGTGTTAAATTTTGACAGACCTACTTAAAACATAACTAATAAATTAGCTGTGTTCCAAAGTGTGGTAAAAAAAAAAAAAATAAAAAAAATTCCATCATTTCTGATCTTATGTCATGTCATTGTAGTTCTACACATCTGACTCTTCCAATTAGCAACACAATACTATAAATGTTCCCCTTAATTAAAACTGGAGTTCACAAATCCAAAGTAGATAAAAGGCACTGCTGCTTGAATCTTTGAAACCATCCATTAGAATAAATATTCAAGACACATCCCAGATCCTCTGAGTATGTAGAATCATTTATTCTTTGTGGGATGTTGTGGACATAGGTGACAACCTAAGCCTCAAGTATCACTTTAAAAAGTGGAGAAATTATCACTACAGTTGGTTTATGGAAATGAAACTGAATTACTTTTCACTCCCTTTTCTGTGGGAGAAACTATTAACCAAGTGGAACAAAATCACAGAGTTGTGTTAAAGTTCTTGTTTAAATATAGGTACTTATACTGCACTGTAAACAACAATTATCATAGTAATTGTTATAGGTGAATGGTAACAGCAGGTTATTAGAAGTGTTAATGAATACAGAGATCAGGAGGAGTGTTTTTGTGCTTTATATTTAGGTGAGTGGACATGGCACAGCACCTTTTCTTAGACTTCACATACTTTCTTGGTATGTCTTAGATTTTGTTGAATAAAAACTCTTGTGAAAATATTTATGAAGTTCATTGGATGTTGCAAAATTCAAAATCTCTACTCCAAATAGTTGTGCAAGTTTGAACCTTTGAACTGAATTTCATCATTAATATGAGTGTTCAACTGTCACCAGTTTTGTGCATTGACCTGAGGTTAAAGTTGAATCAAGTGGAATAGAATAAACCAAAACAGCCAAATTATGTTTGTCAGCTACATTTGTGTGAACCTCCTGTTTGGCTTTTATCATTTCCAGGTTGTAAATGAAGGATGTTCAGCCTATCCCCCCTGTTTTTAAACTTATATTTACCTAAGGTTCAAGGTTCAAGGTTCAAGGTTCAAGGTTACTTTATTAGTATCTGTGGGGAGATTTGTTTTGCAGTCAGGGTGGACATTCGATACTAACATACAACACACAAGACATAAAATTTAGGTACATTGGTCGAGTATACTGTATAAAAAGTATATAAAAAAAAAAAACCCACAAAGTGTTCCACCACTCATCAATATAGCAGCATGGTTTGATAAAAGAATAAAATAATCAAGATCAAATTAATAAAAGACAAATATAATAAAAGCAATAAAAACCCAGGAAAAGATAAAAGTCAAGAGTAAAAATAAATAAATAGAATTTAAGAGTTTAGAGTCACAATAATAATGATAATAAAAAACAGTAACTAAAATAAGTGAATGAAGTGCAAAAGTGCAATGTCACTGTTTCTTGTTGAACTACGCCAAGGTTATGTTTTTGCCAGAGTTTGTCTGTCTGTATATATTATTATTAATATTATTAAACTGCAATACTAATCGCAACCTGGGGAAGTGAATGTTTAAAAACTAGTACAGGAGAAGGGGTGGGATTAGATAAGTTTTGACTTCTTCATACTCCTTTTTGCTGTTTTAATTTAGTCTCTTTTTTGTATTTGTTTTGTTCAAAATAAATAAAAAAAAAATAAAATACATAAAAAATTTCATGATGTGTTGGAGGTGTCATAAAGAACAAATGATTACATTTTGGCGATGATTCCGGAAGAGATCCTGGATCACTTTGAAATTTATTCTCCATTTACCGCAATGTTAAATTCATGCAGGAGGTGTACGCAAGTGACAGTTTATTTCATATAAACAGTGGAAAAGACAGTTTATTCGCCTGCTTAAAACTATACTATAGACCCCAGGTGTTAAAACTATAATAACAGCTGCACTTTCAATTCAACAATGGAAAAAGGTTAAGGTTTTGACATGATGAAAATAATAGTAATAGTAATAATAATAATAATAATAATAATAATAATAATAATAATAATAATAATAATAATAATAATAATAATAATAATAATAATAATAATAATAATAATAATAATAATAATAATAATAATAATCTTTATTTGTATAACACCTTTCATACAAACTCTGTAGCCCAAAGTGCTTCACATTGATTAAAAATTTAAATACAATTTTAAGACAGGGTGAAAAATACATTATACAAAAGGTGTTTTTAGCTTCCTGTCATTGGTACTTATCGTTTTCTTGAAAAAGTTGTGGAAGAAAAATCAAAGTTTTTGTTGAAACATCGTCGATTTTATTTTTTAGGCCATACCGTCCCGCCCTAACCACTACCCTATAACCCTAATCTTAATGACCTTCAGTGTCATTCCTAACTTGGACCTGCAGGCGTAACTGATTAACCAGTCTTATTTTGAAACAAGTTGAGTGATAACTAAGGAGGCTTCAGGGGTACACACAAGGGGAGTGAGCTGGGGATGTTTTGCAAGACAACAGTAATGGCATCTAGACGCTTGACCTCTGAGTCCTGTTGAATCATCAGTTGTTTTGCGCTAAACAATACCTCCATGACATTTAACAAACTACAGCAACAAAACCAGTTCTGTGTCCTGTTTTTCTGAGGCGTGTTTGCCGTTACTATGCCAGCACACTCACAGTTATTATTCTAGGACTTGGCATTTCTTTGGCCAAAGTGCCCTGGAAGCATCTAAGGTCATCAGAGTCATTACCATTCCCACCACTTTGGAAGGAATGCCCCCTTCCTCTAGTCTCTCTGATGCCAATCACATCCTGTATCCAGTGTACATGGAGTCCTAAAGGAAAATTAGAGCTCACAGTACAATCAAGGCGTTCTATCTGAGCTGAAATATAAGTCTGTCCAACTATTGGCTTTAGCATAGACTTTATTTTATGGCAGAATATAATGAGGTGAAAGATTCATTTTTCAACATATTCCACAGAATACTGGAGTTAATAGTATTTAAAAAAAAAAAAAAAAAAAAAAAAAAATGTGTTTAAGACAGGGGTGTCAAACTCATTTTAGTTCAGGGGCCACATTCGGCTAAATAAAAAAAATAAAAAAAATAACATTATAATATATAAATAATGTCAACTACTGTAAGTAAACATGTTTATATAATGTATTTTCTGGACTATAAGCTGCACCCGCTGTATTTTTAAAAATAGAATAAAAAAATAATATACAAGCCACCCCGGGTTATAAGCCGCAGATATCTATGTTGAAAAATCCTATATTTACTGCATGTACAGAAGGATTTTGAACTGTAAATATAATTACATGTTTGTACCTGAACAGATTTTTTCCTAACAGTGTCTTTTAACAACAAGGGCGGCTGTGGCTCAGTTGGTAGAGTGGGTCGCCCAATGACCGAGAGGTTGGCGGTTCGCATCCCAGCTCTGGCTGTCCACATGTCGAAGTGTCCTTGGGCAAGACACTGAACCCTGACTTAGGCCCCCAGTAGGACTTACTGTAAACCTTAGAAACCTACTGGTGTATGAGTGTGAATGGGTGAATGAGAGGCTAATGTAAAGCACTTTGAGCACCATGAAGGTGGAAAAGCGCTATATAAATGCAGTCCATTTACCATTTAACACGGCACCAACTTTGCTGATTAAAACGGAACAGAACCAAGAGAAAAATAACCAGTATTTACCGTATTTATCTTCGTTTCTCCCATGTTTTAAATCACTTTAATTATCTTTACTGAAACTCATGAAGTCGTCGTCTTCTTCTTGTGTCACAGCTGAACAACGTCAGAAGGCTTCGTCACATCTGTCTCCATGATGAAAAATAATTAACAGTTGCTAATTTGTCGTCCGTGTTCTATCTGCTAAAGAAAAACTAGTGTATTCTGCTTTGCATTGATTGTTCTAAGTAGTTTTTAATTCTAATTCCACTTAGAGCGCCCCTAGCACTGGAAGAAAAATCCACAGAATTTGTATAAGCCTCATGGTTCAAAACATATTAAAAAAAGTAGCAGCTTATAGTCCAGAAAATACGGTATCCTTAGGAAGCTTTTGACTTTGCTATTTTGACCTTTAGTGTTGCAAAACAAGCAACAATTCATTTTAAGCCTCCATAAATCTCCACTATATTCACTGATAGACTTTTTCAGAGCACAACCCGGAGTGTAATTGCTAATGTGAAAGGTTCTGCAGCTCGGTGAATATTTATGCCTTAGGTATTCACACGCTTGCTGTGACTCGAGGCGGCCAAACAATAGTATCTTTGTACGCTTCCTCTAAATCACAGCACCAAGAAAAAGCCTGTTAGCAGGAAGATGATTTTTGTGTAAAATTTAAGTCAAATTAAGGAAGCAGGCTGGATTCATCTTGACAAGTGCAATAAGGCCACATTACAGTAGTAATCATAAGTGGTTTATTACACTGAAATAGCTTCCTCCTTCAATTAAGCCCCTAAACAGGGTGCAGACCTGCATTCTTCTGACAGCTAAGTGAACTGAGGGGAAAGTAGGGCACAATATTCACTGGAAAAGGGATACGGCAAATTGTCGTTCCTGCAATAACGGGATGAACGGAGTGAGGAGACAAAAAAGAAAAACAAGGGTTGTTCTTGGAAGTGTAGTTCAGGGAAGGAAGGAGAGGCCCAGAGAGAGAGAGAGAGAGAGAGAGAGAGAGAGAGAGAGGGGTATCCAGCAGCACTGTGTGAAAGGAGAGCGAAGTGGGCTGAAAACAAGCAAACACACAGAAACTCTAGCACGTGTTAGGGAAAACACACGTGTGCCTATGGCTGCACTTGTGAGGACTTGTTGGTTAATGTTGAAGCAAATCATATTCTGGATTTTTTTTTTCTTGTTAGTTGTCAGCTCTAGTTTGACCCTGATTTATGATTAAATTAAATGGCCCCTGAATTGTAAAGCCTCTTTCTCATTTGGTTCAGACGGACGGACGGACAGACAGACAGACAGACAGACAGACAGGCAGACAGACAGACAGACAGACAGACAGACAGACAGACAAGATAGATAGATAGATAGATAGATAGATAGATAGATAGATAGATAGATAGATAGATAGATAGATAGATAGATAGATAGATAGATAGATAGATAGATAGATAGATAGATAGATAGATAGATAGATAGATAGATATGCAAATGATAACATGTGTATGTCTGCACTCTTAGGTTTGTTTTACAGTAGTTTTTCATAACACTGTGTATACACTGCAGATCTAAATGACAAATTATGGATTTTTTTCTGGCTGAAAATGTGTTTTTTTTTCATAGTTTTATGGAAGTATGTTTATGGAAATAAATATGGAATTTTGCCGGTGCAGAATTGTGAACTGTTGCATTTCAATGACACAAATATTGGATAAAGTGTGACATGACTGTTCAGACTGAAGTCATGTTGCAAAATATCAGATATATGTCCAATTAAGGACCATAAATGAAAGTGGCCTGGGGATAATCTGAAAATAAATAAATAAATAAATAAAATAATAGGTTCATTGGTTAATCTAAATTATCCATAGGTGTGAATGTGAGAGTGATTGTATGTCTATATATGTTCAGCCATGAGATGAACTGGCATCTCATACAGGGTTCACCCAATGTAGCTGGATTAGGCCCCCAGTGACCCCCGCGACCCTAGTGAGAATAAAGCGGGTTCAGATAATGAGATAAAGAAAGAAAGAAAGAAAGGAAGAAATTAGATTCATGCTGTTCAGATTCTCATTAAAAAAATGTAACCTTGATAATTACAAATAATGTTCTTATGTTTGCACCAAAGATAATTACCTCCAGTACAAATTCTTCGTAAAAAATAATTTGGTGAATGGAATTTGTGTCTCTGGAAGCTAAGAGCACACACACAGAGGATGGGAGTGGATGAAAGGCTAGTGTGAGCCTCAGTGTTCCTCTGTTTTCCTGGACTTAAAGGCAGACTTTGAACCTCGCAGGCCAACAAGGGGAACATGAAGGTTAGCAAACGCTACTCAGATTAAGATACTGTGGAGAAAGAGAGAGGGAGCATGGGAAAAGAAAAGCGCAGCGTGGAGGGGCTGGGGGAGTGTGGAATGGGAGGGGGTGAGTGTCGTTTGAAGCATGTATTAAAGGATCCACTTCAACAGGCGGTGGTTTTTGAGCTGCGAGGCACTTGTGAGTCACAGAGTAGTGACAAAAAAAACAGAAACGTGAGGTGAAAATATCAAGGTCTCAAACAGGGGGGGGGGCATGTGTTCAGATATATTGTGTAGGTGAGGTTAAAGAGAGGCCCGGGGGGAATATAAATGACTGTTCAGATCAGCATTTCAATTCATTTAACTTTGCCTTCATGTGTAACAGTTCCCAGCCTTACTACTGAAGGCCTCCTTCAGGTCAGATGAGCAGTGCAAGCCTCCACATGGAAAATAGCCTTCTTACCAGAGATGGATCCTCAGCCTCAGCCCCCACTGAAGCTCTGAAGTCCTTGGTGCTAAGAGGAAGATTGTCCTGCTCTTCCTCTTCCTCATCAGGCTCCTCCCCCAAGGCGGGGAAGACAGAGAGCCCGCCCACTTCAGCATCCACCATGCTGTCGAGGCTGTCTGTGAGAGCGGCGAGCAGAGCCGCATTCTCCTCTTCTATCTGCAAAGAGTCAAACACAGCCAGAACATGGATGAGAAGGTGTGTGATTAGAGGAAAACCTTCCAACAGCTGATAAAGGTCTTTTCTGTTTAACCCTGGAAAGCACGGGTGTCAAACTGCAGTTCTCATGGGCCACTGTACGGCATGTTTTTGACATTTCCTTCTTCCATCACACCTGTAAACCATGACATCATCAGCAGGCTGCTGTAGGGTATGATAATGAGCTGATCATTAATTAAAGCAGGTGTAGCTGGAAGAAGGAAACATCTAAAACATGCAGGACACTGATCCTTGAGCACCGGAGTTTGACACTTGTGCTGTAAAGCTGGAACCATTAAATTATTGACAGAGAAGTCCAGTTCTTTGTAACCGGAGCCTTTTTTGTTCCTTCAGAACTACCAAAAAAAAAATTTTTTTCTCCAAATATCAATTTCAATGTATGATTTTCAATTTTGTATAATATTTGCTATATTGGGTCTCAATGCTTAAATATGATTATTTTTGAACAAACAAAAACATAATAAATACATTGGTAATGCCTTTTCAAAATTGGCCCAGTTCTGCCTCCCTCCTCATTAATAACAGTCTTATAGTGTAACTGCAAAGGCCTCTGGTAAATGAATTCCTCTCCCTGTATCTAATTGTATACATCAGGCTTTTCACATCCCGTCATCTGAACCCGCTTTAACCACATTAGAGTCACTGGGAGCCTAATCCAGCTACAATGGGTCGAAGGTGGGGTACACCCTGTATGAGTCTCCAGTTCATCTCAGGGTTGAACATATATAGACAAACAATCACTCTCACATTCACACCTATGGGCAATTTAAATTAACCAATTAACCTATCAGTGCATGTTGGAGGAAACTGGAGTACGTGGAGAAAACCCATGCAGACATGGGTCTGACATGGGTCAGAAAGGTCTGGTGTGGGAATCAAACCAGGGACCTTCTGTCTGTGAGGCACCAGTGCTAACCACTGATACATTCAGTGTTATAGGGTTAAATATGCAATTCTAATTATGGTTAACTGGATTCAATGGACATACTCTTTGTAACTTCAGCTCTGGTGGTTGAACTCAAAACCAATGATACATCAGTTTTCTGGCTGGAGTAAATCCGTGGCCAAAATAAAAGCCACATCTACAGTTAGAGAAGGAGTGACATACCTATTTTCATTATGAAAAACAGGTGTGCATCAATTTAACAATATCATGACTGTTACTAAATGTTTTGTGCCTTTATAGATCTGATGTGTAAATAATGAGCTGAGGCATAATATCGTTCAAATTGTTTTTTTGTATGAAAAAAAAAAGGAGATACCTTTGTAATTGTCATTATCTACAGGATATTATGTTATTATTTTCCTTTTCCAGCCTATGGATCAATAAATAGAGTGAATGTAGCCCCTGAACTAGAATGAGTTTGACATTTCTGGACTAAACCATATGTGACCACACCCAGAAATCATGAAAAGACGATAAAACAGCCACGTTTGACCCACAAAGACAACAGGAAAGTAACTATTGTGTTGTATTCTGCACTATTGGTCTGGAAAACCCTTTCCTCTCCAGATGGTTGTCAGTGCTGAATCATCTCCCAAACCTCCCCTGCTGCTGCTGTATTTTTGTGATTATGCTCCTATTCTCTAAAAAGCTGCTATCTGAACTCCATCGTCACCTCTCATGTACCATATTACAGTCAGTATGATGCAACTGTGACCTCTGACCTCATTAGTAAGACCAGCGCATGGACTGTCTGAGACTTTCTATTTAAAACATCTTAATGGACTGTTTGGTTTGGGCTGCACCTCATATGATTAATGTAATCCACTTCCACCGACTGTCTTAGTCCTGAGCGTTTTCCAAGCATGAAAGCGGTCATTTGAAGACACTAAGCAGAAAATGTTGTTTATCTGTGGTTTCAGTCCAAAAATACAGCCCTCGCTCCGTCACTCCACACAGGAGCTGTTTACAGTGGGCGCTGCCATCTCGCTGAGGGCAGAGTCTGGTACAGAGGTGATAGCATGGCTGGCCTACGGGACGCCACACAGCTCTATTCATCTGTCTCTCACTTCTATCACCCTGCTCTATCTGCTCACTCCTGTCAAAATATTTATTATTGAATTTATCCTTTATGCTGCTGCCTAGCATTGTCTCAGAGCAGGCTACAATATGAACATCGAATAAAAACTAAGATTTTCCCATCAGATATGTTTACCCTACCTCTATAATTGATGATAAATGGTGGTTCCCTATGTTTGCTCATCTCCCTTAGTGAATATGTCATACTGTATGTACAACTGTATTGGCTTCATCAGTATGATTGTACATTGACAAACACTAATTGCTGTCACTTAGCTTAAATCATCAGGTTGATTTTCTGACTCCAGTTGTTGCTCCCACCGCTAAATCAAATTATTATTTTTTTTTCCTAAAACCAGTGATACTTCTGGTCTAATTATTATACAGAAGTGGCAAAAGGTTTTCCAGTTTTGAACTTGATGGAACAGAGCATGTGCAGAAGAGACCATGTGGGTTGGAGAACGGAAGAAGAGTACCGAGTTCAATGACTTAAGAAGGATTTTTAATATGATACACCAATCTAGCCGCTTATATTTTCTGTTATAGTCTCTTTACGGCTGCTTTACACTTTTATTCAACTATATCTTCTTTTAGTTAGTATAAAAAAAACTACAGGCAAATATAGTAGTAATAATAATAATAATAATAATAATAATATTAATAATAATAATAATAATAATAATAATAATAATAATGATGGATTTATATAATGCCTTTTTGGCCACTCAAAGCGCTTCACATTAGTGACCCATTATTCATTCACTCTTACCTGTGCCCTCTGGTGGTGCTAGACTACATATGTAGCCACAGTTGCCCTGGAGCAGATTGACAGAAGTGTGGCAGCCATTTTGTGCCTAGGGCCCCTCTGACCACCTATGAACATTCATACGCATTAGTCCACCAGTGTGAGTGGCACTGGAGGCAAAGAGGGTGAAGTGTCTTGTCCAAGGACACAATGGACCGACTAGGACAGAGGGCGAATCGAACCACCAACCCTTCAGTTACTTGATGACCCGCTCGCCCGACTGAGCCATGGCCTACCCCCAATGACAAACAGAAAGCAACAAAGGGTGTTGAGATGTGAAAATATGATGTACATGCATACATTTATATTATATCATTATTATCATTTTATTAATTGGAGCGGGCATGACTCAGTTGGCAGATTCATTACCCAAAAGGTTGGTGGTTCAATTCCAGCTCTGTCCTAGTCAGTCTGCTGTGTCCTTGGGCAAGACACTTTACCCTCTTTGCCTCCAGTGCCGCTCACACTGGTGTATGAATGTTTGGTGGTGGTCAGAGGGGCCGCATATTTGTCAGTCTGCCCCAGGGCAAATGCAGTTCACCACCACCAGAGGGAGCATGTGAGAGTGAATGAATAATGGATCAATAATGTAAAGCGCTTTGGGCTTGAGAGTGCTTGAAAAGTGCTATAGATATGTAATCCATTATTATTATTATTATTATTATTATTATTATTATTATTATTATTATTATTATTATTATTATTATTATTATTATTATTATCATAAAATCAATTTAGGGCTTCTTGTAAATAAACCGTTGAGTTTTCCTCCAAGGTTAAATAATTTCTCTCCACTGACTCGCACACCAATCAATCCCAGCCGACATGGGATTAGATCCTGATATGTTGCTGTAAATAAGTGTTGTATTGACAGACAGCGGACAGATGAAGCCCCCCCCCCCCCAAAGCCTTGCTGTTTCTCCTCTGAGTACTCTATTCATTACCATGTGTTCATAACCAAACGCCGTCTCCCTGTCTGTGCTGATGTATTAGTCTAATCAATAGGATATTGGATAAAATATGAGATGTCATAGATTGAATGGGGTTAGAGGCAGATAAACCTTTGGGAGGAAACTATAGAATCCCCTTCATCTGATAAACAGATAGAAATGGTGAAGCTACGTGGAGTATATAATCCATGATATGGTTTGTGCATTATGGGGGGGGGCAGATTAAGTTTCAATACATTTTGAAGCACAGGAAATAGAAATTCAAGAGAAAAGGGCAGATAAAAAAAGAAGGTTTTCATGAGTATCTGTGTCTTAACAATGAAGACTTTTAACCTACCAATAAGGTAGAATTACATTTTTGAGTTTATCCCAAATAAAAATAATATACAAAATCAGATATATGCGTTATATGGATGAAAATGTTTCATTTATTTAGGTATTTATTTATGGCAACTTACTTCATTTTATTTTTTTCTATATGTTGTCATTAGAAAGTCTACATAAAAAAGTCTACCACTAATTATTTATTATGTTTTATTGTGTTTTTATGTTTGTATTTTTAGATTTTATTATGTTTTATTCTGTTTTATCTTCGTATTTTTATCTTTTATTATGTTTTATTGGGTTATTATCTTCATATTTTTTATCTTTTATTATGTTTTAACCCTTGTGGTGCTTTAGATTTGTGCTCTGTAAATAAAATGGATTGGAAATGTAATGGAAAATTGTAAATCTGAAACATTACCAAAGCTGTCAGACAAAGATGTAATGGATAAAAAGATAAGGCTGTATAAAATGGAAATAGTCAAATAATTACAAAAAATACTGGATTTTTTTTTTTTTTTAACCAAACACAGGGTTCCTACAGCTCAGTACAAGTTAAATTCAAGACTTTTTAAGACTTTTTTAATGCCGTTTGAAATTTAATTTAAGACCAAGCCGACAATGAACCAAAATTGAAAAGGAAAAAAAAACCACCAGAGGAATTACCTGGGGACAGTTTTACCAACTGTTTATTTTAAATAGAACGTGACTTTTTGGTCCAGTTGCTGCTACATTCATGAACCATTTGTACCAAGAAGAATAACTTTGAAATTTTTAATATATAACACACACCATATAAACACACACTTATAAAAAACTAAGTATAACTAAAGGAATACGACACTTACAGAATGATGTGCCCTCATTTTCTACTCACCCGAAATTATTTTTGCCTAAATGTTACCAAATACTTTTTATTTCAAACTAACATATGTGTCCAAATTTTTAAGACGATTTAAGACATTTTAATGCCAATTAAGGCCTTATTTTTTAGCACAATGAATTCAATGCCTTTTAAGACTTTTCAAGGAAACCTGCAAACAGTAGCTATTTAGTTACATTTTACTATTAATGACAAAAACGTAAGAACAAAAATGAACAGAAATGGAAAATAATCTTTAATATAATTCAAAGTCTTTTCTCATTCGCCTCGTTCTTTGTCTTTTTATCCTTTTTGATTTTTTCACATCATCATTAGGCACCAGGACAGGTAGTCGTTGAGGTTTCGACTAATGCTCATGGAAATACTAAAATACAATCTGAGAGTCCCCAGTACAGACTGAGATGGTGTTTACTTCTCCTATATTCCCATCATGACTTGCCCGTCTTCATTTAACCAATACTCTTCGGCGCATTGCAGCATCAGCGCAATTTCCACCAGCAGAGTTGCATTACATAGCTGATGATCTGGAGCTAAATGCTACTTTATCTCTTTGTTGTTGTCTTTTTATTCTCAAGATGCACTCAATTTGGCATCTGTAATGGGACTACGAGGCATCACTGGGCCTGGAAACCTGAAGACAATCGATGACACCGGGCTGGCTTTCAGATGGAGAACAATAACAAGGGTATTCCCTGAATCCACCCCGCGCCGCACCTGACACTGTAGCTTGGCGGTTTTCATTGGCCGATCTACGCTGACGGATGGCTTTCATCATCGTGTTACACGCAGCATAACTAGGGCTCACTTTCTTGGCAGCTCCTTCTGAGACACGCTGCGTCTCCAAAACTTCAGCGCAGAGATCGTTTTCATGATGTCAACTCTGGCTGTTGTACCAACTGACACTGTGGCCCAGATTCATTAAAGGTCAATTCAATGACTCTCTGTTACTGTACATACCGGGAAGTGACCCAAGTCCTGTGCTAATTTATTGTGGAAAAATTAGGGGTGTCAAAATGAAGACATTAACATGGATTCATCTACAGTATCATCATGATTGATTTCATCCAGATTTTTAATGCACTTAAATGGATCATTTATTTTAGTTGAAAGTGTCAAATAAACATGTTAAATGTTATATTATAATCATGTTTTTGCATGTATTTTGAAGTTTTTTTCCTCCCATATTTTAGAAGAGTTAGAATTATTGATTGTTTTTTGTGTTAATTAATTTTTTTGTGAATTTAGTTGATTTTAGCATGTTTTGTTGTAATATTTTGTGTATATATATATATATATATATATGTATATACAGCAATGAAGTACTTTTACTTAGTTACTTTCCACCTCTGCTTCTACTGTATATTCATGAAAGAGTGTCACCTCGAAGAGCTCATCTGCTGTACTGTAGTGAATGGAGGGTGGTGATGCGCCCGACGCCTGATCGTTGCACCACTGCAGCTCGCTGAGACAGTTGACACTGTCGAAGTCGCTGGTGTCCAGCTGGGAGAGGTCGATGTCCGGGAAGTCGGTGTCCAAACGGTCCGAACACACCTCCTCCTCCCCATACTGAAGATGGAAAAAGAGAAGAAAAGGTCATGTTAGTCAAACATGGAGATTAAAGAGAAGTTCCCAGGAGGTTTAGTCTGTTGAGATGGAAAAGAAAAAAGTGCAAAGTCACTTTGTAAAATGTGAGGAGGTGATCACAGCTGGAGGGTTTCTCAGTGACATATCATGTCTGCGACTTTGGTTTTAAAGCAGTTACAAAGGAAGTGATGCTGTCTGTACATGTGACACAAGCTGAAAGATGGGAAATAATACTATCTATGACAATACACAGCCTCTGGAGCTAAAAGGATGAAATAATAATCAATAAATCACTTAAAATTAATGATGGATTGAGTGATTTCAGCAGTCAAAATGGGAAAAAATATGCCAAAAGGATGTAGTTCGGGAGTCTCGACATCTTGATATGTTGTGATTTGTTGACTACAAACTCTACAATTTTTTAGAAAGTACAGTATCTTCTTCAAACATTAAATGTGCTAAATCTAACGTACTTTAATAAGATGAATCAGAAAACAAATGACTTTAGTGCTGGTTATCTGATGTTTTTAATATATGATGGTGTGTTATTCCACATATATGGTGGTTTATGTACATGTATACAATGGATTTGTAAATATTCCACTAGAAAGAACCTGTAAAGTGAATGGATCATAATGTGCAGACAGTGTTTTGAAGTTGATCTGGTAGATCTGAGACCAATATTCTTTTGGACTAAAACCTATTCTTTGACATTTTGACCCCAGACTCACCTTGGAAACTTGATCTAACCAGTATTTAAAACTTGAGTTGTATTAATCAGTGACACACATGTGGGAACATCTCATTAATTTTAATAAACAGAACATTTTTAGCTTTTGGTTCAAACCAAACATTTGAGGACATCATCAACTTTACAAACTGAACATTTGATCTTTAACAAATTAACAACTAACGTATTGACAGACAAAATCATCAATCAATTAACCAACAATTTAAGTAATAGCAATTTGCAGCCCTAAAAGGTTCATCACTCAGCAGTCGACGACCGTTAAAACATTTAAAGGTTTTGATTCCCACTGGACGGCCATTTCTAAAACATGTATGTGGCTGAAGCACAGTGAAGCACTTTGGATAAAAGCCTCTGGCGTATACTGTATATGATTACACCGTTCACTACTGGAGTCACAAGGAGCTCTCATCACCAGCCCCTCTTCGCTCAACAGCTACTCATTACAGATAATGAGACTTCCATGTTAGAGGAGGTTCGACACCGAAACCAATAGAGGCATCTGTCCTGTACAATACAGGATCAGACAGAAAATGTTTCGCACACACCAGTGGCTTCCCTGCACATCTCCCTGTAGTTTACAAAGTGTTGGTGTGACCCAGAAGCCTTCCGGTGATTAGTTCTCCTTCGTTGGATGATGGTTTGATTAAAATGAAATGAGATGTTAGACTGACACAGGGGCAGGAGTGTTATTTTAAGTGGGTTTTTTTCGGTGAAAATTTGATAAACATACATTGTAATCACATGCAATTATTTGCTCTGTGCAACAAAATGTGTATTAAAACCCTTAGGACTTTTTAAATACATATCGAATTTGGATATAATCCATTTCCAAACTATACCATAGTTTCAGTGTAACTTTGTCATTTCACGTCAAAATATCTCATCACACTTAAAATAGGACATCATCACCTAAAGGGGACTTGTAATTGAGATATATAGTAAGAACTTGATTGTGTGATTGTGGAGGTGACAATGTGTTGATAAATGGTTATAGATGTTTGTGGTGATGGAGGTGAATATGAGGTGTAGGAAGTGGAATCTATTGGATTCTTGGTTTGTAATAGAAGAGTAGGGGTTTATATGTTTTACTTCTTCCCACTGATGATTTTGTGTGCTCGAAATACAATAAATTGAATAGAATTTTCAGACAATAGCTTAACAATTGTATTTAAATCAGCAGTTCCTTTGGCAGACTTATTTTCCTTATGTCTTGAAATAAGCAGAAAAATCTGACAATGGAACAAGTGAGTAGGTCTTATTTTAAGTGTGATTATTAGAAATAAGAAAAAAATACACTCGTTAAGACATACATTTTCGCAATGTGTGGATTTTTGTAATGAAAAATGATTTAGTTTTGTATTCATCATTAATTAGGCTACACATTCACATTTGTTCCTTTAAATCTCCATTGTAATGAACAATTAAACAATAAAAAATGAAGAAAAATAGAAATGAATGGGAAAAAAAAATACAAGGTCAAAATTTTACAGAAACCCCACAGCTGCACAAGTCCTTTATTTTCTCAGAGCACCCCACTGATAACTCTCTAAAGTATCCAACCAAGCTTTTTAGCAGCCCTTATAATCCTCTGTGAATCCTTAAAATGCTCTGGAGAACACTTGAAAACTCCTCCGAAAGTCCTCAAACCCAATCAAAGTAAAGTCACAAACACATGGGACGCCTTGGTCAGAAGTACCCGACACGTGGTGCGCAGTCATAACACATGGAGTCAGACAGAAACACTAAGCCACGTCACACAAAGAGCAGAAGAAGAAGAAGAGCAGGAAGTGTGTGTACTGTATGCGTGTGAGTCAGTGTGAACGGAAGGAAGTGACTGCGGTCTCTTGGGTGGATGAAGGCGAGGGAGGAAGAGCGGGAAAGATCTGAGGAAGGGGGAAGAGCATGCTCTGTGACAATAGTCGGCCAAAATGTCATCAATGCACCGTAAACCTGTTGAACGAGTGTATATGTGCACATGTGAGCTGTTTCCACTGAAGACCCAGAGATCAATGTCCTATTGTATATGATGAGGAAACACGCTCGGTTAGCAGTCTGTCTCTATTCACACACACATACGCACAATTCCATTTTCATCCACTTACTGAGCAGACAGGGTCCACCACTTTGACAAACTCTGCTTCTTTTGGCCACAGCGGCAGCTTTTTAAATCCTGATTTAGTCATGACATTAATAAAACAACATTTGGTAGATTGTGTTTTTGACTGTCAAGTATATGATGAAATAACTGGGCTAATGTTATGTCTTTTTTTTGTATTTGTGTTCTTATTAAGGCAATAAATAAAGAAAAATTAAATCATCGATATTCTTCTTATTTCCTGAATATATACTTAATAGTTTGAAGGCAGAAAAGTACTTTAGAGTCAAATCTAATTACAACTTTAACGAATGAGACTTACGCAATTCCACAGTGAAAAAAAAAAAAAAAAAAAAGATAAAATAAGCAAGAAAATGAACAAAAACTGTGAAATTGATCAGTAAAATTAACAAAAAAATGAATATTAAATTAATAAAATAATATGGAAAATGAACAAAGTAAGACACTTACAGAACACAATTGATGAAAAATAATAAAATAAAAAACAAACCATACAACAAACAAACCATAATATGCAAAATCATCAACAGAAACTAATAAATATTCACCAAATAACAAATAACACAAAAACATGCAACCCCCCGCCCCCCCCAAAAAAACCTAACAAAATGAAGTTTAAAAAAGGAATAAATGGTACCAGCTCTTCTTTCAAAACCAGTCCTGCCAATTCACTTACATGGTCAAAACTCAGTAAAAATCTGAACAGAAAAAAAAGAAAGAAAGATAAAAAGAGGACAATCACCACCAAAATTCAATCATTTCCAGGTCTCCCCAGTACCAACCTACCCTGAAAATGTCATCAAAATCCATCCATTACGTTTTGAGTTATCTTGCTAATTAACAAACAGACAGACAGACAAACTCTGGCAAAAACCTAACCTCCTTGGCGGAGGTAATAAAACAAAAAATAATTTCCCAACTATAATGACCTTACTCTACTGTTCCCACTTATTTGTCATCACTAACAATCAGAGAGCATTTTACATCCACAGTTGAACAAATCTGCATTTCCCAAATCCTAATGAACAAACAGTTCGCACTCATGAAGAATTTATAAATTGCTGATGAATTACCTCATTGGAAAACAGCTTCTACTCAGCAGATCATCAATCTTCATGTCTTTTGTGTCCTCCCTGTTGTTGTTGTTCTCTCATTGTGTTATTCTTGTGTCATTGTGTGCTTTAATTTATTACATTATTCATAGGTTTATTAAATGTTTAATATAGCTTCAATAAGTAAAAGACGAAAAGAAAACCTTTTATATATCCAAGTTTAAATACTCATAATACTTCAAGCGGCATGTTTTTTACTTCTGTACACATTCTGCCTCTGCTATACACACTTGGCTCAACTTCCTACAAACAGGAAAATGTTTTTTAATCACTACGATATCATGTTGTATTTATGATCAGCACTTGTACAGCTTTCATCTGCAACCTCGTGCAACGCATAGTACAACTGTGTTTATTTGGCCTGTGTTAGGAGTGTTTATTTGGGTCAAGGAGTGGATAACGTGCCGATATCATTTATGGTTTCAGAATTGCAGAGCAGAGATGATCAAAGAGCCAATCAAAGGGAAAAGGAGGGAGAGGGAGAGAGAGAGAGAGAGAGAGAGAGAGAGAAAGAGAGGGTGAGAGACAGAGAGAGAGAGGGTGAGAGAGAGAGAGGGTGAGACAGAGAGAGAGAGGGTGAGAGAGAGAGAGGGTGAGTGAGTGAGAGAGATAGATAGATAGAGAGAGAGGGTGAGAGAGTGAGTGAGAGAAAGAGAGAGAGAGGGGGGGGGTTAGAGAGAGGGTGAGTGAGTGAGTGAGAGAGAGAGAGAGAGAGAGAGAGGGAGGGAGAGCAGGGAAAGGAAAAGCAACGCGAGAGGAGAAAATACTGATGAATTCTGCAGGAAAAAAGAGGGAGAAGGGATGTGAGTGGATGAGGAGAAGAAGAAAAAGATGAAGAAGAAGAAGAAGAGATGTGGGTCAGAAGAGAGGGAATAAAATGAGGAGGAGCGATGGAGAGAAGGGGGAGGGGGGGAGGGGGGAAGTCGTGACTTGCCAGAGAAGATGCAGACGAAGAGGAGGAGAGAGAGAGAGAGAGAGAGAGAGAGAGAGAGAGAGAGAGAGAGAGAGAGAGAGAGAGAGAGAGAGAGAGAGAGAGAGAGGGGAGCTGCCCTCCATAAGGCCCTCCCATTGCTTCCACTCTTTCATCCCTCGCTCATGTTGCTGATGCAGGTGTGTGTTTTCACCTCTCAGTGTGTGTGTGTGTGTGTGTGTGTGTGTGTGTGGTGGCGTTAGCATGCAGCTCACATACGCCTCACGTGCGCCTGACTCATCCCCTCCACCGCCACCACTCATCCCCTAAATGCATCCTTCCTTTCCTTCACCTCTGCGCTCTTTCCTTCACCTGTCCCCTTCATCATCCCTCTTCCTCTTCATGGCAGTTTTTTTCTACTTTCTCCCTCTCTTTTTATTCTCCACTTTTCTTCATCATTCATCCTTTTCTAACACTCTCTTCCTCACCCATTCTTCAGCTTTCGTCTGTTATCTTGTTCCATCTTTTTGTCTATCTATATTCACTGGCGTAGGCATTAACCAGTGCAGATACTAGCTGGTAATGCAGTAATGGATTACCTACTTTATGTTTCAATGATTTGTAGTTGTGTTTTGGGGGGTTTAAATGCATTTTTTTATGTTTACAAAAGTTAATTAGCCTTATTTTTGCTCTGAATGATTCCTTGCTTTGTCTCTTTGCTCTGACCATAGTGTTTTCCTATTTTGTGGCTAAACCTTAAACTCAGCACCAACTTAAGAGCCATTTTATGTTTTTTACTTAATTTGTGAACAAATTCCGTGAATTTGTCTTAAAAAAAAGAGTAGCTACGTGTAAAAGTTCATATTCTATTATTACTTATATAGTTTGTTTCTTCTTGTGTTATTTTTTCTTACATTTTTTTCATTATTATATCTTGTATTTATTATTTCATTACACATCTATCAGTAAATAATTCCTTCTATGTGTTTACAAATAAAGATAATTCTGATTCAAATTTTGGCAAATGATAATAAAATATGTAATGTGACGTTATCATTAAAAAGTACATATTTTGATTAGGGTTGTCAAATGATTGAAAATATTAGTCAGATTAATCACAAGTTTGTTATGGATGAATTTTTGATTAATCATGATGAAAATATGTCAGTAAACTGTTCTGTCTGTTTGTTTTTTTTGTTACTCAAATTTCCCACAAAATACACCAAAATACATTAAGAAACACAAAAATACAGGGACAAAAATAAACAAAATATGCTAAAATCCAATAAATACCACAAAAAAATAAACAAAAAAAGATGAAATATCCAAAACCTATTCAAAAAGTCTATTAAAATACAGAAAAAAACACAATAAAGTGTGATAAAATATCCAAAAGAATTACAAAAATATGAATATATATGCAATTAACATTCTTATTCCACACCTTTGACAATTTCAACAAAGCAACTGTTCCATTCAATTGTGTTGCAATTTTTAATCAGATTAAGGCCTGTTTACACAAACCCGGGTATTTTTGAAAACACAGACATTTGCCTTTGTTCGTGCCTTTCGTTTTTTTTTCCTCTGAAACACGCATTTTTATAAAACCTCCGGCAAAAGTGAAGGTTTTTTGAAAACTTTAGAAAATTTGTGCATTTGTGTGTAAAAACTGAGTTTTAGGCTAATTTTGCGCCACAGAAAGCAGCATTATATATCTGGTAACCATGGATACACTCCAAAACCAGCATTTCTTTTATTAAGATTTGAGTTTCTTGGGATATGTTCCCCTTCGCATGTGGGAAAACATCATTACAGAAGCATCTGTTAAATACTTACTCCAAATACAACATTAATATGTCTGCGTATTTCGTTTTGACGGTCTCTTAATCAATATTCATTGCTTCATAGCTGGCCTTTTAGTTTTGAGCTACTTTCAGAAGTTGTTAACTTCCAAACAAACCACTTCACCATGCTTTGCTTTCTTGTGTGGAATGGAACAGGAAGTAGGAGTAACGCTGATTCTCGATGAGGCTTCTGATTGGCTTGTGTAGAACTATCATTCATCTAATACTGCCACCGACAGACGTGGCGTGGTTTAACAGCTCTTGACAGCGTATTTATGTGGATCAATATGAATGTAAATACAAACGCTGCTGTGTGCACAAAGTTTTTTTTTTATTTATTTATTTTTTTTTAATGAAGCTTAAAAAAAAAGCGTTTCAAAAATACCTGAGACCCTTCCTTAAACACAATGATGGATTAATCAGCCCTAATTTTGATATACAATATTAAATATCAGATCAGATAATGAATCAATAACCTCTTCTAAACCTTTATCAACTCTCCCTATTTCTTGTTTTTCTTCATTTTTCTTTCATTCTTCGTTCTCATCTGTTTCCACGTCCACATTTACATCCATCCATCCTTTCCTCTCCTTCTTCCACTCCATCTATTCTCATTCCTTATCCTCCCCGTCCCCTCCAGTCATCGCCTTTTCCCCTCATCTTGTCTTTCATCTCGTCTGCCCTTGAGGTTGCTCTTTCCTTTTCTCTGCGGCTTTTTAGTCTTCTCACCTTTTTCTGTTTTCTCTCCTCTTCTTCAGTGTTTACCCTCCATCCTACCATCTCTCTCTCTCTCTCTCTCTCTCTCTCTCTCCCTCTCTCTTTCCAACCTCACTCCCCCCTCATAAAATCAGAGGACGGCCTGATTGATTTTTTTTGTTTCTCTCTTCCGTCATCCCTCGCTCTTATCTTCCTTCTTTCTGCCGTAGCTGTCAATCAATAGTAACCTCCTTGGGCACGACGTACTCAATGGTAACACACATTGAACACATGCTGCTGCAGGAAACACATAACGTAAGTGCAGAGTGAGTGGTACACACATTAATACACACATACAGCTGCAGTCATGTGATAAACAGCAGCGCATTCCCATACCACAGCGTCAGCCCCCTGCCCTATATGATGCTCTGAGGGGGGGGGGTCCTGTTCCATGTCACACACACTCAAACAGGTATTAATAGAGATAAGGTTGTGACACATGTTAACAAACACACACACATAACAAAAGGTACATATAACACCACACTGGTTTTCCTATTTTTTTTAGAAAGTGCTTCACACATTAAATGTGTTAAATCTGACATACTTTAATAAGATGAATCAGAAAATGAATGACTTTCGTGTTGGTTAGTTCATGTTTTAATATATATGATGGTGTGTTATTCCACATATATGCTTGTTTATGTACATGTATACAATGGATTTGTACATATTCCACTAGAAAAAAACCTGTAAAGTGAATGGATCATAATGTGCAGACAGTGTTTGGAAGTAGATCTGAGACCAATATTCCTTTGGACTAAAACCTATTCTCTTGTTCATCTATCTATAATTCGACAAATCTCTGTCTGTAATGTGTCCTGTTTGTCTGTAGAACACCTAACACCTGCACAACTGCACCAAATCATCCCAAATTTGGAGGGTGACTTTACAGTACTATGGCAGATTGCAGTGCATAGTTTCACGGCATACAACAGATATATGAAACTAATTTAATTTTTCTTTCTAACTTTGCCGCTCTGAGCACTGCCTACACATTGCCGAAGTCACATTATTGTTGTACAATCCCAACAAAGGAATTAACATCTGCCTCTTAGAGAGTAAAATGTGCTCCAGGATGCTTCAAATAACCAAATAGTGTTAATTAATACCAGATACCATATAAAGAAAAAAACAAAAATGAACCTCTGCCACAACTGTGTTTGAATAATTACCTTATATTACCTATATTGATACAGTACTTTTAAATATCGATACAGGATCGTCAAATAAAATATTGCTATATATTGCAGAACCAATATTTTCTTACACCTTTATTTAGGACGCTGATAACATAGAGTAACATAATCCACAACATTCACCTCTCTGAGTGGAAGAGACCTTCACCCTGGATATTGGAGAGTAAATATTTCACAACAAAAAAGAAACACCTGCACGTCTGATTTTCGGCATACGTCCAACGATCTGGATTAATAGTAGCTAATGGATGAGAAATCTTATTGATAGGGGTTGCTCCTTCAGTAGCATTCACTCCTATAGCACGGATTTATATGGACTGTTGTAAAACATGGCTTCTTTGGCAGTCTCTCGTTTTTCACTGGACTGATGATCTGCGGTCAGAACTGCATTTATCAGTGTTGGCCACAAATATCACTAAGGCAGGAGCGTTACGAGTCGAGTCAGTAACAAAGATCCTGTATTGATTAGTTTATGTTGGTCTACCATTCTGTCTTGTGGTTTTGTTAGTTTTTTGTTTTTTTTTTTACTCACATTTCCCACAGAAATACACTAAGAAACACAAAAAATGCAGAGAAAAAATATGCAAAACATGCTAAAATCGACAAAAATTCAGTCACGAACAAAAAGCAATGAAAAATTCAAAACATATACAAAAACTCTTCTAAAATAAAAAAAACACACCAACAACAAAACAACTGTTCCATTTAATTGCATTATAATTTGTAATCAGATTAATCATGATGATGGATTAATCTGTGTTAATGTGTTAATTTTGACAGCTCTAGTATATATACATCACCTGCATTGCTTTAATGTGTCAAAATATAACCTACAGTATTGGCAACAATTTGTCACCGTACACCCTCGACCTCTTTCAGAAAGGTAACTGTGCATTAGTCGTAATGCATCCATCATTATATAGTAACTAAATTACAGAGCTTATCCACTAACTTAGATGGAAAACAGATGGCAAGCAACTGAACATAGCATCCTGAAACACAGGTGACTGCTGTGCATCTAATATTAGCTGAATCCTGTTGGGTGAAGATTGAAGAGACTCCTGAACAGATTTAGCTTCCCAGTATTGCATGAACTTGCTTTAAAATAAAAACTTGGTTTGCTTTATTCATTTAAACCAATATATAATTTTGATCTGGTGAGGTGAATTTCTTTGTACAACAGCATTCGCAGCATCACAGGTCTGTTTTCTCAAGGGGAAAAAAACCCCCCAAAAAAACCTCCTACACTGGGTCAAACACAGTTCGTAACATGACAGTGAAATATCCTAAAGATGAAAGCAGCGAGTCTGCCTTAGCATATTTGAATCCATATTAAATCTGAATGTATGGAGTTCAAAAGACACTCCCTCAACTGCCGAGGTGGCCTCGAGCAAAGAGAGTTTGAAATCCACAAGTCTAAGGTATGAATATAAATCAGGGCTTTTACAGGAAAACACACCAAACTGCTCAGTCATCCTTCCATGGGAAATGTGTGTGTACACAGTGGAAAAGAAAAATAAAGGGAGGAAAGTGGCTTATTCTTTTCTGTTTTAATGGAGTATACTGACACAATGGCATTTTTGGAATGAACACATCACTCACTGTGTCTCTGTCTGAATCTATTATGGCTTAAATGGAGCATTAGAAAGGGCAGATTAAGCAAATGGGCATGAAATTAACGCATTATATACAGACACCTGAAGGGCATACTTCAGGGAAAATTATTAACTTTATTCAGAGTTTTAGTCAATGCTAAAAACTGAATTGAATGAATTAAAATAATAATAAAACATGTTTCATTTGAACATAAAAGAATTTCTCTCCATGAATGCATTTCATATACTTTCTTCTTATTTACACTTATATCATCTTTATCATTGTGTAAATATTGATCTGATGTGATTTTATATAGTCTAAGAGTATTGCGTCTCCTTCCACTTTCCTTAGGGATTAATAAAATTTGCCAATAAATTCTTTCTTTCTTTCTTTTCCTTCCTTCCTTCCTCGCCTGTCATAGGACAACAAGAGCAAAGCTGAGACCGAGCTGAATAAATGCATGGATTAACACCTGGGATGTAACCGACAAAATTTTCGCTAATGGGATTGTACTTCTTACACCTGACTTTTGACCTTTTAAAACCTACAAAATCTTTTCAGCGGTGAAGCTTGTGAATAGTGGAATAATGTTAGAAATGTGGTAGTGGCAGAAAAGGGCATAAAAATAATCTCTGCCTTAGTAACAACAGTAAAAACCTAGTGGGCCGCTCAGTCATAAAAAGCCTGCCGGGACAATCACGCATTAAACCTGCACTATTTATAGAAGACGTGCACGTGGGAGAGCAGCCATCTGGGCTAAAATGAGCGAGTAGATGTGGAAAGGCCAGTGAGACTTTGCAGCGGTGCTTTAGCATGTGGATGTACTGAAGTAGATCCTCCTCTTCTATCTTTAAACGCACGCAAACACTCACACACTCCTTTAACGGTTATCTTCTCTTTGACTTCCCACCGCAGCATTAAGACCATGCACCGGCTCGTTCAATGGCTTCTCCATTAATAGTGAGTAGTAGTTACGCAAGGATTTCCCAACTTCCCATTGGTGGAATTAGGCTGAGGGTGGAGCTGGTGTTTTCACAGACTAAAAGTTAAAAATATAAACCTAAGTTAAATAGTTCACTCGTACTGATTAAATACGATCAGCAAAACTTCTACATTTCTACATGTGTTACAAGCTTTAAACAACTCTCAGGATAGTATTAGAAAATAACACACACACACACAAAAAAAAATACTGTTAACCATTGGGTTTCCCTCCCAGAAAGATTCTTACTAAACACCAAGTGTGCCAAAAAGCACCCTCCTGGAATAAAATACTCATACAAGTTGGTATTTGTATTTACAGCTCAATTTGATGAAATATAAAAGAATGGAAAAGAGTTCAAAGTGAATACTCAATAATTGTAAGTTTTTAACCTTTTAAAGCCAGTGTTGCTGATGTAAAGAAACCATTTCTTTATGCAAAAATCATTTCTATAGATCATTATGGCACTATTTTTTATGAAAAACTGCCACAAAAATATGATTTTTTTTTTTTTTTTTTTTTTTTTTACAGTGATTAAAAGGAATTAATAGTGTGTTTTTTGTACAGATGCCAGTCTGGATATTGAAACTAAACCATCCTTTCAGAGCGTGTAAAAAGTGTATCTGTAGAAAAAGGATATGTTTTCTGTATGTGTTCCCTATATACAAACAGAAGCTCCACTGAGACAGTTGTTACACAGTCCTGTTAATGATGTGATAGATATCGACCTGCATAGTGAGTCGAAAGCTCTGGCAGTGACACATCAGGCCTTTTGTAACATTACATAAGATCAGTCACAAGCCCGGTCATGTGCCACAGTGCTCTGGACTGTCCAAACGTCCCTGCAGACACCACCACCATACAAGGTGAGGCTCCCACAGCACCCAGGCTGTTCATCACTGGAGGGCAGTCTGTGCTGAATTTAAGGATTTTAGGTCAGTTGGTTCATCTATTCCTACATTACAACATTCAGCTGAGGTTTCACTGTCACCGCTAGGGATGTTTTACACAATTAAAACGTGCTGTCGCAATAATGGCATTTACTTAGAGGAATTGCAGAAGTTTTGCACTTTTGCACAGTTTTCAAGGCTGTAAAATGTTACTCTTTTTTTCATCCACCAGAAGCAGCTGAGCAGAGGTTTAGAAATATTAATTCACAATTGACTTTCTTGTTACTAAAGCTGCAGGAAGCGTGTTTGAAATCCCAAAAAGTCCAGAATCTTTACTGTTGATGCATGTATGAGAATGTGAATGATTCAAAGTGGAAGTGGGAGACACCCATAAGGAAATTTTGTTTTACTTTTCCATCATGTCATACTGTACTTGCTCTCAATACATAACATGCTGATATTTATCTGCATGGTGATGATGGGTTAAGTTGGCCTGTCTTCTGGTTCTGGGTTTTGTTAAAGCACTGCACTGTTGGAAGGAATTGTGTGACTGTTTGTCTGGACTGTCACCATCTGCACTATAGGTGTCAAACATGTGGCCCGGGGGCCAAATCTGGCCCGCTAAAGGGTCCAGTCTGGCCCGTTTGATGAATTTGTGAAATGTAAAAATGACTCTAATATATGATCATTTTAGTTGAGCTTCCACAATCACAACCAAACCAATTCACTCTTATGATAACATAGAAATGCTTGCAAGTCAAACCTTTTCTCTTTGTAAATATACATGTTTTCTTTTAGTTACACTAAAACAAAGTATAATTAAAAAAAAAAAACCAAATATGATCAACCTTAAGTGTATGAAAGTACAATTTTAATAATATTCCACCTATTGATAAATGTTTTGTTTATTTGTAAATGATAAATTAAGGATGAATAATGTTAAAATTACACATTTCTTTCCGTTTGTTCATGCCATTCACATTATTTGAAGGAATCATTTGTTGATGTATACATTTTCATTGTTTCATTTTACTTTTTCACTCTAAAATACATAAGACAGTTTAATGTTTAATAATGTAAATTTACCTTTTTTGCTATAAAACATGGACACCAGTTTGGGGTTGATTATTATTTCTATATTTTTATGTTTTCATTTTAGTGATGCAGCCCACTTCTGGTCAAATGTAGCTGAATGTGGCCCCTGAACTGAAATGATTTTGACACCCATGATCTAAACTGTGCAGACTCCGCCACTTTGACATATTTTCTTTTTGCATTTTGTCGTCACCGCAGGAGGGTTTGTGCTTGTTCCAATATGACTTCTGATTGCTTCTATAAGTGTTAATGTAAAAGAAGACTTAAAACTTAAACTGACCAAAAGTGGCATTTAAAATCTGGCTCTGCAAAATACTGTGATATAGGAAATGTGTAGGGGTATATGTGAAGGTTAAGTGACAGACTGGAGCCCATATAGCTGAAAAATGGTGATGAAAGGAGTTTGATGGAGAGTTGTAATCACCTTCCAGCCTCCAACACTGAAGTGACACGGAAGATGTAAGGCAGCATGCCAGGCTGGGGACCCCGTTAAGTGTCCTACTCCCTTAACTCTCACTGTCTTGTAGGTCACTTTGACAGAAAGTGGTTTATAAATGACACCTCATTCATTGCCGCAGCAGCTCTCAAAGTTATCATCCACAGCTTTCATAAATGACGCATGTCCTACATATGAACACCAGGCATGATGGAGACTGGAGTGAACGTTTGATTAATTGATTTTTACTGATTAACTAATAGGTTCATTTTGTCTCCAGCTTTAGTCATTTCTTCATTACAATCTTTAGAAATCTTTTCTTTCCCACTTTCAGTTTCACAACAAACAGCAGACCGACAGTATTCAAAGATATTTCACATGAAATGGATGACGTAACAGAAAAAAAAAGGTTGTTAAAACAAGACAGTAACACTTACTTAACATTGCTTAATGGATGTGAAATAGTAACATTAGATAATAAATAGGTAATATGACATGTAATAATTGGTTGATAGTGTTCATATTGACTAAGATACTATATTACATATTATTTTGTGACCACTAGAGGTGGGTCATATCATCCACAATATTACCGGGAAAAAAAATAATATTGCGATACACTGAATTCATGATGAAATGTACCTTCATCTGTTTTATCCTTTAGAAATACTACTGAATATGAAAGAAAAACAACTGTAGTGACAATGACAACATATTTAACTTGTATGGAACTGTTTCAACTGTACATATATTTTTGCACTGGTCCAATTGGCACTTATACTACTAATTATCATTGTAATTCCATATTATTTTATTTCCACTTTATATTATATATAGCCAAATACCTCTGTATTTAATTTGTAGATATATTTAACCCTTCATGCCCATGTTCTGATACGACACTATCTATCTATCTATATTAAAACTAACCTCAAACTATAAGTAAACATTAAAAATATTGTATTGTACTAAATCACCTTTTAAAGCAGGTCATTTTCCTCATGTTGAATACTGGTGCTTCATCATCATATAAAGAGTCACATACAAATCAGTAACTTATTTGTTGACAGGTAATGAGAAGCAAAAGCCACAGAATTTATACTTCCCTGCTCATTTTTCTGCTTCGCCGCCAACAGCGGAGGGATGTGCTTAATTACTGTGAACAAAAAGGATGCCCCCCCCCCCCCCCCCCTCCATCTGCAGCCCCCTCCATGTTTAATAAGGGCCACAAAAAGCCAATTATGAGCTGTTTGATTATTGAGGTACAAAGTCAGACAATGAAGACTCACAAGGGTATGGGCTGGAGCTAAATTAGGATGCAGATCAATGGGAATCATTATCTCACACTGTTTAATCTTTATTTATCCTGAGAAGCTTGACTGAGCACACGCCGAGATGTGTTTTTTTTTTATTGTTACACTTATAAAATGGACATGCATGCACAGTGGGAGCAGCCCCCCACATAAACACTGTGTTCTGTTACTGCAGATTCTTTTCTTTTCTGATCAAACAACGGTCAAACCTTCGATCCTGACGAACCTGCTTTTCAATCCTCCTTTCACTACAGTCGATGGCTACAAATTCAACTGTCGATGGAGGTTGTTAAAGATTAATTGGTTACTTCATGAGCATTTTAGTGTATGCAGTGTTAGGTCCACCTCTAGTTTGACTTCACTCTTAAGGAAGGAGAAATACAAGTGGTTCCAGGCACAAGCCCCGCCCCTTGTAGCTTATTTTGGCATCAAACCAGCTGATGTCATCATGTCTATGCATGTGATGATGTCAGCACACCATTTGCGTCTATATATGTGTCCAAATTTGAAGCAAATTGACATTTTATAGATGTCAAATTTCACTGTTATATGTAAATGGAGAAAAAAGATTTTGAAAAGTCACCAAAAAAGTTAACTTTGATCGACTTTTTCTAAACTATAACTATCTATTCTGAGTCAGTGGTAATATATAAACCGAAATTGGTATGAATTCAACCAATAGTTTTACCACTATGTAGATTTCTGAGATTAGAGTGCTTGGCTGCTGCGTCTGACCCCGTTGGAAATGACAGACAGACAGACAGATAGATAGTAAAAAGTAAAAATCTGGGTCATTTAGCAACACTAATCTGTCAAATTATCAATAAATGGCCTATTAGAGCCATTTCAAATACTCTGTTTTGACCCAAAGGCATCTATTCAGGGTCACCGTTAATCTATAAACCTAATTTGGTATGTATTCAACCAATAGTTTTTCTGTGAGTGTTAACAAACTAACAATAAAAGTTGGGGGGGGTCAAAATGCGTCACTACAACATACATGACTGCTAAAACTTCAGAAACAAGGGCCTGTGCTAATAAAGTTTACATTCTTCAGTACATCATGTCAGAATGCAAAGCACATCTGGCTGGAGAAGCTGTTTAACTCAAACCTGCCACGTACACCTGGTATTTGTTCTGGTCCACGACACACCATGTTTCTAACACAAACAAACTGCTCCAGAGTTCATTTGGGACCAGAGTGAGACCTCCTTCTCTAAAGGATCTATGTGATTGTTTTTGTCCAATGTGATTCCAGTGTTCACACTCGACCTAACAAATCGAAACAAGGACAAAACCCTGAACCTGAGTCTGAACATCATTAATCCAAACCTCCAGAGTTTATGACTTCACATCTGTAACATAGAATATCTTGAAGCTATAGGGATGGAAAGAAGCAGCTACAAGTATGTATGGCATTACTAAAGCCAAGACCCTGGTGTTTTTATGAGGTCAAGGAATAAACTAAAGGTTGTGTGAAGGTGCACCAACAGGGGGAAAAAAATATTTAACCTTAAAAATATTTGCTCACCAGTAAAACAACAGTAAAATCATAACTTTTTAACTTGACTCATGGTTCATTGTGTGCAAAGTTAGCATGTGTTAGCTGTGATTCTTTAATAAACTGAATCCATGTCTATAGCTACATTTCTAAGTAAATCTTGCAGAATACTGAAGAAAACCCTGTTATTTGGTTCTCAAAGGGATAGTTCACTATTTTTCACATGAATTTATATAGAATCAGCGTCTTTACTCTGGTGCACCTACAGTGACTTACCCCCAACAGTGTCCAGTTTTGGTCAAAGCGAAAGTAGTCCCGGTAGATTTCCTAGGGTCACGAAAATGAAACGTGTTTCTTCTAAAAACAGTACGTGTTTGAATGAGTGATTTATTTACATATGCGTGATGTCACTGCTAACAGCTGTGCACCTGCACGTAGCAGCTGCAAACACTGCTGAACAACTGATGAAAGTAGATTGTTAAGGTGCACAACATGAAAATTTAAAAAAAAAAAAAGAAAAGAAAAATACATTTGGTACGGACCAAAGCAAGTGAACTATCGACCTTTCCTGGTCTGAATACACCCTTTAAGTGTTTTAATTGGATTGGATGTATTAAGCACATAGGCAGGAATGTAATGTGTTACTGAAGCTGCTTGTTTCATTATAGACATTCATAAAAAGTAAATAATCTACTTAAACTGAGAATTTCTAATGGCTAAGAGAAAATTAGAGGGATGGTAAGAGTGTGATTCCTCTGAATTTGGATGAAAGGTGGTCATTGTGGTACTCTGAGACTTTACATTAAACTGAGACACAGAGGAAGAGGGGGTGTGTCACAGAGTTTGTGACTTTATCCCTCAGGAGATTCTCTTTTGTCTTTTTCGGAAAATGAGAGATGAATAAGGTAAAAAAAAAAAAGAAAATGGAACAAAAGGAGACTTTGCCCGAAATGCAATTTGGCAGCATGATTCTTTGACTTCACTGGTTCAGACATTGAGTTTACATCCACACATATGGCCAACAGTGTATATGTGTGTGTGTGTGTGTGTGTCTATATTTAGCTCTTATCCAGGTCTCATGACCAGTTCTTCCACAGGCTGCTAGTGACTTGAACTGCTGCCACACACAGATGACCCTCTAACATACACACACACACACACACACACACACACACACACACACTGACATACATTCATTCACTGTCATGACCTTAACTCAACACTAACACTAACTAAACCAACCAGTGGTTCCAGGCACAACAAACCCCGCCCCCTTTCATGTATTGTAGCTCGGCGTGGCATTAATCCAGCTGTCATCATGCATGTGCTGATGGCAGCACATACGTGTCAAGTTTCAAATAAATTGAAACAAAATGGACGAAATTTCATTTATAAAAACTTCAATTATACTTAAATTCTTAAAAAAATAAATGACTTTGAACTATTTTTACTAAAATGTTATCACATCTGTTCTGTGTCACTGGTAATTTATGAACCCAATTTGGTATCAATGAACAAGTGAAGACGGGCTACACCTTCAATGTGTCTCTCACCAATTCATCACAGAAATTACATATAACCATCCACTCTTACATTTACACTCACACATAATTCATCCATATTATGGACCCCAACAAATATTTTGTATTGTCAGGTTTGTTTTCCGTATTGAACAACTTCAGTGCAAAATTGTCTACCTCAAACGTACGTCTTAAAGCTTGACTATGCAAGTGAAGAAGGATTACTGTGGAATCAATCAAGTCTAATCTGACCAACTGTTCTTTCAATGGACACGAACATACACTCCAGTGAGTGAAGTGACGGCTAAATTGGCAGCCTGTGTTTCTTATTACATGCCTCAGTAGTGAGAGAGAGTAATGAGGGGGGGAGGGGCTTTAAAGGAACATTCATTCATTCATTCATTTTTTTTTTATCTTAAATTAATTTCCTTAATTTAACTCAGTAAATGACCAGCAGTCAGTCAGTAAGTCATGAGGTCACAGTGTCTGACACTATGAGTGTGTGCATTTTCCATCAATGTGTGTATTTGTGCTGTGATGAGCAGGAATCGGGTCAACTGAAGGAGGAAGTGGGCCACTGCAGAAAACCAGAGTTTGGTAAAGTACTGCCTGTTCCCATAAAGCAGTAATCTACAATTTAAATCCTGTTTTTTTTTTTCCTTTTTTCAGTTTGAATACTGAATCCTGACATTCCATCAGGCTATCAAAATGAGCTGTGATTTAACCCCTTGAAACCCACTGTCGCAAATATGCAACATACCAAAAAAAATCTATCTATAGTCAAATGAACTATCTCCATTTAAGTTGGCATTTAATTATTTTTTTTTATATATACTTATAGTTAAACTCAGCCGTTAAAGGGTTAAGGCCACTTTAACCGTCAGCAGTGATTCGTTGTAAAAGTATGGTTTAGTTTCAATCTTCAGAAAAAATATATCGTTTTTTTTACTGTGATTTTACTGAGTTTTGTTCATGGATCTGAGATATGGAAATAAACAGGTGTCAAAAAGCAAATGATTTAGAAAAATGAAAAAGCTTAAACTAAAACTACTGGAACCAAATTCCAATATTATTTATTTATTTATTTATGCATACTTCATTTTAGTTTATTTTAACTAAGTTAAGTTATTATTTTGTTAATTTGGTTCCTTATTATATTTGATATTTCTACATTTAATATTGTATTTTATTTTTTCAGTTTTGTGCCATTTGTGTCTTCATTTTAATCATGTTACTTATTATTTTTGTTGATTTATTATACATTTTTGGCTGTTATTGTCCATTTTGTTACTTATTTTTATTAACTTTGACTAGAACTTTTAATGTCTCAGGAGTTAAAGGGTTAAGGCCACTTGAGGACAAAGAGTCATTATACAGACAGCACCTTCATGATACATTCCAAAGTTGAATTTAGTGCTCTTTTAACATCCCATTAATCAGTAAAAACCTGAGTATACGTAAAAGCAGGAGACATTCAGACCAAATTTTTTGTTCTATCTTCTGTCCATGCACTCTGACCCTTGATCTTTGACCTCATTAGTGTCAAGTGCTTGTGATATTGATAGGCAGATCATTGGACAGCTGGACAGACAGATTACTAGACTGTGGGAAGTTTTCCATTGCAACTCCCCCATATTGACTAAGTGAAAAAAAAAAAAAAACATGTCCACATACCACATAGTGGCCATGCCTTTTCACACAGATAGTCCCACATCTTCATATTTCTTTCACTTCCTTCATGAATCTTCATTTCTTTCTAGTCTCCAAATGACTTTAAGTACAACAAGTAATGCTTCTAGACTTCAATCAAATGCTCCTGTTTCTGTTAGACACTTGTTTCTCGGCTTTTAATGATGAAATAAATAGTTGTTTGTGCAATCACTGTTTGGGTAATAATATGATTTCGGAAGCATGGGAGTTCCAGCTACAACCGAAAGTGGTCATGAATTCCAGTTTTAAATCTCTGTTTGACTCATTCAATCATAAGACTTCCAGGAATGCTAGTATTTACTATGGCTGAAAATATGTCAACACTTCCCTATCTTTATTTGTATAGCTTTCATAAATATTATTATAGCTTAGGGTTGTGTGATATGAAGATGTACATCATGATGGTACATAGAAACATATTTGTCATTGACAGCAGACTTCAAATATTATCAGTCAATAGTATCGCTGTGTCCTCATAAAAGTGTCGATACATTATGCATGTCTGAAATCCACCATCTGTACTGAAACTAAACATCTAACTATTAAATACTAAATATCCTAGTCTGAATCACTAAATATCAAATATTTAATTAATAAATATGTCTCAAACATGAAATTCACTTATAGTGGGAACAATTTTGAGAAATGATTGTCCCTTAAAGTCAAAATTTGGCCTGATGGATTTACCTGAAATATTTAGGAAATGTTGATACTGGAACAAGAAACCAGTGCTAAAAGTTGGGGGGGGGGGGGGCATGTCTTTCTTTTATTTGGACCGGTACTTGCGGAAGTGAAAGTGATCTTCTTTGGCGATGTCTACATACAGTATGTTCTGCAAAAGCTTTTCTAGTTAATTAATATTTTGCTTTATGAAAACTGCCAAAAATGCAACATTCATTCAATGTTGTATTGTATTGTAAATTATTGATTGTGAATGTGTTCATCCAGTGAATGTGATAAGAAAAACACAGATTAAAATTGTAAATCAAACACAACATTGACATTATTATTATTATTATTATTATTTTTTATTAAATATGTTGACAAGTTGCCCAGCATTACTGCAACCCTAATTTAATCCATCATCACCCATTTTTGTTGATACCAACTGTAATTAATCATATCAGTACTGACTAATCTGCCAAACTGGTGCACTGACCCATCTAAACTGTGATATATGAACATAAAATGTACTTTATTTAACTTTAGAAGGTCAACACTGGCTCGGTACCAGGAACAAGCTGCAGCTTTGACCATGTTCTGTAAATTCCACAGCAGGGACTTGAGCTAAAAACCAAACCATAAAGCGGATTGAGCCACTTTCTTTAGTTCATAAGATGACTGACGACATGGAATCCAGCCCGTCTACAGCTCTTCCTTCCTGCTGGGAGATCTGTTACACTGATCTCACCTCCAGCCAACCTCTGTCATTCTGCAACCTAATCTGACTGGATCCCTCTCTCCTGCACCATTGCTCCATCCGCCCATGCCTTAGCTTGGATGAGCAGCAGCGGCGCAGAGGCTAAAAATGGACTCGGTATCCCAGGTGAACCCTCTCCTGTTAACATGTAAGAGGCTAATGACGGCGAGATGGAAATACTCACATTAAGCCACACAGACTTTACAAAAGAGGTGGCCGGTCTGTACACATTCTTTACTCCGACAGACACACAGATAGTTAGGAGAAAAAATTACTTCTTTAACTGGGAGTGTTTTACTGCAGCAGTGTCAGGAGGAAGCCAGAGAGGGCCAAGGCCACGCCCACTCTACGCCATCCTCACCTGTCGTCAGATTAGCAGCCAAAGTTAAATCTGACTGTTCCACTGGCTGGTGGATAAAGCCAGAAGCAATGCAGAATAAATGAATGGTAACACAGAAGGATAGGAGATAATATGAAGGAAAATATATGGATTACATTTAGGGCTGTCAAAATGAACACATTAACTCAGATTCATCTATTTTTGTGATTAACCTGATTAAAAATGTTAACGTAATTAGATGGAACAGTTTTGTTTCCAGTTCTTTTGAGGAAACTGTTGGATAACCATATTAATTGAATATATATATATTTATTTTTTATTTATTTATTTTTATTTTATTTTGCATATGTTTGTGATATTTTATCACATTATTTTGTGTTTTTTTTTCTGAGAAGAGTATTTTTTATATATTATATATTTTTATATATTAATTGTTTTTTTGTGTTATTTTTTTTTGTGTATTTTTGTGTATATTGTGGGTAATTTTAGTACAAATAACCTTGTTGTATTGCTCAGTTATGTTATAATTTTAACTTTCTAACATTTCTAAAAAAATGCCTATAACTGTAAAAGAGTAAAAGTACATTTCTCATTTTTATTATAAAGCTTTAAAAAGCTGTATCCTTCTAGAAGCAAATCTGGTCTGACAGTACATCCGAGTAAAAAGCATGAAAATCAGTACAGCAAACACCCCAAAATCAAAAATGAGACAGTGACAGAGGATGAAGACAAGACAGACTGAAGGGATAAAAGCAGCACAGAGCTGCCGTCTTCATTGTGCAGGTAGCAGGTCTTCAGGGTAATGGGATCGGAGGGGAAAGCCGATTCAGAACCCAGAAATAAGAGCAGTGGCAGCTGAGACGGTAAAGAAGCCATGCCAACCAGGTTCATTCAGCGTGAGAACAGAGTGGAAAAAGAAAGTTTGGGTGCAAATGGAAAAAAACACGACTGAACCCCTTTCACTTTAGGTTAATCTGCAGCAAGAGTAAAAATAAATAATAGAAGTCAATAAACAATGGTTGCATTTACATGAGCTTTAGTGGTCATTTGAAGAGGGAAATTATACATACACACACACACACACACACACACACACACACACACACACACACACACACACACACATATATATATATTAGGTAAAAATTTCCACCAGATGAGGCTGACCTGACAGAGGGAAATGCAAACTATGAATACTATACATATTCTGATTGATTCTCTCATTTTGGAATAAAATAGTCCTTAAAATGAACCCCATGTAGAGGAAACACAATATCACATGACATGTTTCCAGAAAGGACTTAAACATGTAGGATCCACTGGTTCAAAGGGTTTAAACAATGAATACTAATGGACATAAATGTTGATGTACTGAAATAAGCAGGGGCTCATTTTGACCAAATTCACCCACAAAAAATCAGTGAGGAGCAAGAAAAGAACAGAAGAAAACCCTGCCCCCCTTGCACACATGTTACCTGATTTGCCCTTCCTCTTATAATTTGCGAAAACACATTTTTGGTGACTGTAACCTTGACCTTTGACCTACATTCATCAACATTTAATGGGATCTATGAACCTATACACCTTTCCTAAACATTTGATGGAAATTGATCCATTAGTTTTTGAGTAAACCTGCTTACAATCAAACAAACAAACAAACAGACTTAAAAACAATACAGGGTGGGGTATTGAAGTTGAAACCAAGTGAATCACAGAGCAAACAGAAATTGATATTTACCCCCCCCCCTAATTCTTTTTTTTTTTTTTTCACTAGGGAATAACTGACTAACTTCATTTCTCCACACAACAATGACATTTTAAATCACTGTATTTCCATTTAACTCCTCACTACCACTTAATACTCATCTTAAAAAAAATTGGGATTAAATGTGATGTGTGAAACTATGATGATGGAATCTCTAATCAGGACAAGTTAACGAAATAGTCCATCTAACCACGGCTTGGGTTGACCCGTGCCAAATGATTTAATCTGGTAGTTAGATACCGACTAAATCAGAACTGACTGGTTGATTACAGCTGTCTGGACTTCCACTGTCACACTTATTAAATTAATTTCTTAAGGTGACGGCCGATAGAGATGACGGCCTTTGTCCTGACTCGTCCGCCAGTCTGTCTAAGCGTTGGTAACCACTTTCCAAACTCCCTTCTGTTGATTAAAGTGCCACAGAACAGGCTTTAAGCGTCAGCGTCTCCCCTGTTCCAGTGTCAGATGTCCGGTCTTCACCGTATCCAATTCTCGAGCACTCAGACTCTGCTTTAGCTGCAGCCAAACCCCTACAGCCCATCTATTAATCCATTAGTCCACTGCTTCTCTATTCATAATGCATGGATCCTCAGACGTAAAAACATTACAGTGGCTACATGACATGCTTTTACCAAACATATGTCCCGAGTTACAGTGTGCAAGGACGTTTTTTTTTTTTGTTTTTTTTTTAACATGATATATAAAGTGTAACTGAATTCACTGAGCATGACAGAGGTTAAAACTTTTCCTTTTATACTGCAGCAGGAATTCCACTGCAGTCAGCTGCTAACATGCGAGGGAATAATTCATTATTCGACTGAGCAAACGTGTATTTTTATACAATTCTTAAATAAGAGTTGGCTCATGTGAGTAGAAGGGGGGGGGCTTAACCTGAGAGGATGTTTGTTTTTTTTTGCAATATTTTATTTTCCATAAACAGTATAAACTACACTGTAGATTTTGCAGTGTTAATTTGGAGACAATGAGACCAAATACACTCTAGAAGAAGTTAAATAAACTCTCTAAGTGTTGATTTAACACTGCAAAATTTACTGTGTAGAAAAGCACTCTGAGAGCGCAGACCTCCGCTAAGGTAGACCCCCACACACACACACACCCTGATCACCCCCAAAATTAAATCACTTCTTCCTGTTCACATTTCCAACATATCCTGAAAATTTCATCAAGATCTGTCCATAAGTTTTCGAGTTATCGTGAACAAACAGATCAACAGATCAACAGATAAACACTGGCAAAAACATAACCTCCTTGGCGCAGGTAATAAACTTAAACATGAAAAAGTCCAAATAAATAATGCAAATACTATCAGAAAAATGAGCCTAAAGTATTAAAAGGTCAAAGTTGATTGTATTATTGCAGGACTAGTTATGGATTAGTGGAAAAGCAGGATTTTACGCTTGGAGTTTTGTAGAGTTTTTCTGGATATAAATGGGATATTTTCAACATGGATGATACTGCTGCACACTTACTTCTGTCAATATTTACATTTTGTCCGTGACCCTAGTGAGGATAAAGTGGGTTCAGGAAATTAATGAATGAATAAATGTTTAGATTTGAGTGTCTGAAAAAAGTGAGAGAAGTTACCGCAACGTCACATAAAATCAATAAAAATATATATATTTTTTTATTTACTTGTGTTTCATTGTGTTTTTATCTTTTTGTTTTTTCAATAATTGCATTATTTTTATTGTATGGCAATTTGAAAACCTTTGTGTTTGTTTAAATGTTTTCCATATAAATAAAAATTGACTGGATTGGAAAATAATGACATATAAAAACAGAAAGCCTTCATATTTAAGAGCAAACTACACTAATGCCCATATAACATAATAGTATATTTATTTATTTAACATTAGCAATCATTAAAACTAATTGATAAAGTGCTTTTTGGTGAAACGTAATTATATAATCATTTATGTTAAAGTCATATCAACTGTTTAGTAGTTTGAAATGTAATCTGAAAACTAAGTTAAAAGTATAAAATCTGCCTCTGATAATATTGTATGAAAAATACTGACATTAAATAGAAGTACTTCAATGTTAAATATAGTTTTGTAAAATTACTTAAATCACATTTTTGTTTTTAACGTGGTCATATTTATGAACCAATCAGCTTTTTAAAAAAAAAAAAAAATACTTTTTTTCCTCACTTGTCCAATATTCATCCTCATATTTCTCTGCTTCTTTTTCCTCAGTCATTCCTCCAATAAAAGGCTCCACGTGGCCTCAAACGTTCAGTCTTCCATTTGCATTAATGTTGTGTTAATGCATGTCACTCGTCTATAAACACCATGTGCACCCGTTTTCTTCACATCAAGGTCAAACCTGCACAATCAGTCTCATGAAGGACCTCATTAGAAGGGAACAAGTAGGAATACCCACCAACCCGTGCAACATCCTGCTTCTCATTTTCCTTCCACTACAACCATTCTACTCTTTTTATTCTTCCTGTCACATGTCATTTGATGGACTAAGGCACGGTGCTGATTATTCTCACTAAATTACTCTTTACTTTAACGTTAATCTATCCTTCTTTGCAGAAATCTGACTGAAATTATGGAATCTCAAAGAGTTTCAGGGGATGGAATTGGCCACTTGTGAGGTCAATTTTGGCTGTTAAGTCACAATGCTACAATGATTAACTGATTACTTTTCAATGACTAATTAATCAATAAATATATTGACAGTTGGTAATCATTTGAATTGTTTCTTTAATCACGAAAAGTCAAAATCCTCTGATTTTAGCTCCGATTTTTCTATCTTTTCTGTCATGTTACACAAAGTACATTTGGGTTGTGCATCAAATAAATGTGTTATTTTATTTAATTTTTATTTAACCTGGAAATATCTCATTGAGATTAACAACCTCTTTTACAACAGCAATAAGACATTTTATGATGTCTTGGATTTCAAACCATGAATTGATTAATCAAATAATTAAAATACCTCAAGATATTTGGATTCTGGAGTACTACTGTACACATTTAACTAATATTAACATGAATTATATTATACTTTTTGTAGTACTTTATGATATTTTTGCCTTGTAAATATCCTATTATTGAATATTCGCTACTTTTATGACCAAGCACTTTATTATTCATCAACTTGTTTTGCAGTATGTGTTCCTGGAGCCTTCCTGAAGGGTATTACCATATACAATATATTTCTTCAACTACATATTTCTGAATGATGACAAAAAAGAATAACAGTGTGTGGCACTCTGTAGTTTTGTGATTCAAGTGTACTTTCCTTTTCTATTTTCTAGTCAGTGAATGTGATCATGTCCTTGCAGTTACACATCAGTATTTGCATTTATACACTGAACTGAAAAGGAGAAATTTAACTTAACATGCAAATCATACTTCCTCATCCTCATCCTCATCCTCATCCTCTTCCTCTCAACTGTTAATCTATGTTTTCAGCCTGACAGCGTTTGTAAAGCTCTTAAAAGGATTGGAGAAAATCAGAGTGAACCTTATCACAAAGGTCAGGTCAAAGGTCAGCAGGAGGGTTAATGATGGTGAATATGTAAGTGTGTAATGGAGGAAGTTATTATGTACAGTAGTATCATAGATTGATGTGAAAAGGTGGGTTTATGTGATTACAATACATGTATGTTAGTGCAGCGACAGAACCATAAATACATATATTATTATTATTGTTATTGTTATTGTTATTGTTATTGTTATTATCATTATCATTATCATTATCATTATCATTATCATTATTATTATTATTATTATTATTATTATTATTATTATTATTATTATTATCATCATTACTATATGTCATTTTTGAAAGAATGAGTTTTTGGTTCTGTTCTAAGTATAAATCACATCCAATTAGTCTTTAACTCTTTGTTCATTTAATATATTTATTTTCTCATGGTTTTTCTCTTTTATAATTTATTCAGAATGAAAAATGATTAATTCAGTATTTTACTGTTACATTTAGATAATTTGGAGTATTTTCATTACAGGTGAATCTGTTGAGTATGTCCCGTCATCCAAAAATTGGAAAAAAAAATCTGAATATACTAAATATAGTTGAAGTTTAACTGAGAGCCAGTGATGCCTTCAGTGTTTTTTCCAACCTGTAATACAAACATTAACATTACTAAAGTTATCCCAATAATGGCAATTAAAAAAGCAGAGGTGGGAAGTAACTAAGCAGAAATACTTACTTTACTTACTACATTTGTTCATAAATATATATACTTTATACTACTTACATCCTCAGAATAAAATTGTTACTTTTTCAAACTAAACAGATATGAGTTGCTTCAGAGAGAAAATTAGTGAACAGAAATTCTGAAATTCAATATCATAATGACTTCTCTCTCATTGTGACTTTTATCTCAGAACTTTGACTTTATCAAATAATTCTGACTCTTTTTCTCATAATATTTATGCATTTCTTATCTCAAATGTTTCGCATTATCTTGTAATTTAGACATTTTCTCTCACAATTTTTACTTTTCAGCTCATAATTATGCATTTTTTGACCTCATAATGATCAATTGTGACTTTTTTTTTGTCCACATTTTTCCATAATTTCTTACCCATATTCACAAAGGTGAGTATAGTAACCTGATCAAAAACATTAACTACATAGTAACTCGCTTTTAAAGGCTTTATTTTGAATACTTTTGAAACTTTTCAGATTTGTCCTGGTTAAATAAGTATTATTTCATCCAGGGTAAATATATATATTTATAATTTTTTTAATTTAATTTTTTATTTTTGTACTTTATTACAATTGAGAAATTTTATTTTTTCTTTTACTTAAGTAAATCAGTTGAATCAATATATATATATATTTTCCCACACAAGTAGCTGTACTTCTACTTAACTACAAAATGTGAGTACTTCTACCACCTCTGAAAAAAAGACAGAAAATGAAATGGAACCAGTTACATGAATAATGAAAGAATGACAGTTGCACATTAGTTTTTTGGTGGTTTGACTAATTAGGTAAAACTGTGAGGAGATTTGATAAGAATGAAATTGAACTTTAATTCAGTTTTGTGAAGTTATTCAGCCAAACATGGGCTACTTTACATTCTCGTCTTCTACCTGTTCTGCTGTTCTGACTCTAGGTGTTGTGTTATCCTTTCAGTTTCCTGGCGACGCTGTCTACAAATAAAAGAGTGATGCTGTAGCAACATAAACGCACTGTGCTTATTGTAATGAAAGGACAGCTGGAGCTACCTATAAGGTCAGAGAAACAGAGCTGCAGAAGGGGGAGGGGGGGGGGGTTTGGCAAGGACACTGTGGGGAAATACAATCCTGCAGCTTTGTAACACGATCGCACTGGGTCACGGGCGGCACCGAGCCTTAATCAGTTATCAAGAGTCAAATTAGATAATGCCTGCGTGTGTGGAACAACCTCAGAGTATGTAAACCCAACAGGGAGCTTTTTATTAAGAAGTAAATCAGAGGAAAACACAAATGGCAGGTTTAGATGTATCATCGTATCATCGTTTTCCTGCTTCACTTTGTGTACTGCCTTCCTGGTGTTTGAAGTAGCATCCAAACAGAGCTCAGAGTAAGGGGTGAGTTTAGAAAAATGTGCAGGTTTCATTTTTTTTTTTTTTTTTTTAATCTAAACTGTCATGAGTAACAAAAACTGTTGAGTATAAAGATAATTAAGTGTGATCATTTAGGTATGTGCGCTAGTTTTTCACTACTTTATTAACCTTACACTGTGTTTGCCTTATTATATTACATTATATTAGAATTTTACATAGAAAAAGGAACACATAGAAAATCATAATTGCTTTTTTAATAGTGTTCAAATGGTAATTGTTCTTAAATTCACATTTCCACTCATTATACTCAGTGGGTTTTTATATAATATGTTTGGAAAATACTCACAACTACTGGTGTGTGGATAAAATATGGAAAACAAGTCTGTAAAAAAAAAAAAAAAAAAAAGTCAAGAGGGAAACAGGCCAAGTCGGCGAACTGCTCCACTGAGACGATTATAAAATGGAGGACAAATAAAGTCTGAAGGAGACTCTGAAACATGAGAACCTCCTCCTGATCCAGTCTTTTTACTCTCATGTCAATCAATCAATCAATTAATGAGTCAATCGCCTTAACAAGTAATGAATCAATCAATCAAATTCTTGACAAGGTCACTCTCAAGAGAAGCCGGTCCACATGGCCCAGGTTTTAGAGGCTGGATCCGCTGTGATGATGTGACGCCTCAAACTCACAATGACATTTCAAGCAGATGGAAGCAGAGTCCACTGTTAAGGGTTGTTGGTTTGAATCCCAGCCTTTACTTAAGCGTCTTTTTCTTGCCTCTTGCGTTTCTCCACGGTTCAGTCAGAGCAGCTCGGTGGTGCAGCTGAACAGAAGCGTAAACCTGATGAATACCTTCGTGCTCACAGCTAATTACATGCCTAATCACATCCTGTTTGCTCTTCTACAAAAACATAAACAAACCTGTGTCCGTGTGTTTGTTTGCCACTGTGTGTGTGTGTGTGTGTGTGTGTGTGTGTGTGTGCATTTATGTGTGTAAGACAAATAGCAACTGATCATGATTTTTCAGCCAGTTGCAGTTTGCTGATTATACAGCAGTGTGGAGCTGCACAGTGAAGACTGGCCAAAGCCACTTCTTATTAAAGCAGAAATGTTAATAGGGTCCATATGAACACACTAATAATATGATCTCTAACACACTCATACTGTGTTAAAAGCATATATTCATACATCCCCATACAGCAAAATACTACTTAAAATACTCATTACTAAACATAAAAGGTTTCATTATAACATTTATACACATGGTCATGTGACATTAGCTAGCCTGACTCCAGACTTTGTTACCTACATCTATGACCGCAGCCTGTATAATAAGACACAAGATATTTTATTTATTTATTTATTTATTTATTTCCTTTATTAGTCCCACTAGAAGAAATTCCAGGTTTACAGCAGCAAGATTATAGCACAGTACGCAAGAGTAATCACTTCTATAAATTAGTAAATAATTCTATATACAGGGTGTACCCCGCCTTTGCCTATTGTAGCTGAATTAGGCCCCCACAGACCCCCCCCGACCCTAGTGAGGATAAAGCGAGTTCAGATGATGAGACAAGACAATATACAGTATAGCAGCCCTTGCAATAAAAAGTGGTGAAAACCCTTGTTTTCTTCAGTTTCTTGATCATTTTACAACTAAAGTTACATTTCTTTGGACAAATGTAATTATAACAACAAAAAAATAGCTCATAGTAGTATAATTTCAGAGGTGATATTGATCCATTTTCCATGTTTTCTTGATAAAAAACAAAATCCTTTCAGTCCTTACGCCAATATCTATATAATGAAGGTGAAATCAAAAGTTGGCAGGACCTGTCAGAAAACCTCACTTCACTTCCTAACTGGCTCTACGCCACTCCTCTTTCCTCCTTTTTCTGTTCTCTCCACTATAACAAATAACTCCTTAAACTGTCATAGAAATAGGCCAAAACTTACAAACTAACCAAATCAGTCAAACACACAAACACACACATGCTCACTATGGGTGATCCAAAAAGCCCATTTGCTCAAGTAAATCCTATAGTCTCAATTCAATTGTAATGGGCTGTGTTCCCCTACAGCAGTGCGGGCCAAGCTGGCTGTAACTAATAGAAAAAGCTTATCACAGCAAGACAACACACACACACACACACACACACACACACACACACACACACACACACACACACACACACACACACACACACACACCCACACACCCACACACACACACTGGTGGCTTCTCAAGGTCTCGGTAAGATTTCTAAGAAATGTGTAGATAAGCACAATGTTAGCATGTGAACTACAGGGATGGACGGGAGAAAAAAGAAAAAGAAAATAGAATTAATTTACCTTCAACCATTCATCATTTATCTGGTTTAATTCTCCTAAATCTACGTACGGTATAATCCGAACCAAATGAGTGACCCTGAAGAAATGATACAAGTTTCCCAGCAGCACTAGGATTTATGTTTTGACTGAATGATTTATTATCAGTGTCATAACCTCTTAGAGAGCTCTCATTACTTAATCATTTATATATTTATGATCACAAGACATTTTTGAACCATGACTTCAGGTGGAATCTTAAAATCTGGGACAAATCCTTTAAACACAAATCAAATCAACACAAAATTGAGGTTGAATTTCATGACAAAACATGACAGGCAGGCAGAGTCACTCATTTCACTGGTGTGAAATTCTTGGACTGAAGAAGAGAATAGGTTTTAGTCCAAAGGAATATTGGTGCCAGATTTACTTCAAAACACTGTCTGCACATTATGATCTATTCACTTTACAGGTTCTTTTTAGTGGAATTTTTTTTACAAATTCATTGTATACATGTATATAAACCACCATATATGTGGAATAACACACCATCATATAATAAAAACATGAACTAACCATCAATAAAGTCATTTGTTTTCACATTCATCTTATTAAAGTATGTAAGATTTAAAACATTTAATGTCTGAAGAAGATACTTTCTAAAAAAAAAATTGCACAGCAGTGTAATCATTATAACTTACTGTACAGTATGGGTAATCACAAATGACAAAAGCAATATAGTATGCACATGCTCCTTATCAAACATGGATCCAACACGTGAAGAATAACACATTCCCTCAAATGGTTTTATTTTAGTATTTTGTAATTTTAGATTTACTGTAAATGACATTTTGTGGCCCATCTGCAGTACTTTCATGACCCACGTTCAGAAACCTTAATGTATATTAAGTTATATTAAATTACTGAACTCAAATGACGCATGACATGACAGTTTGTATTTCCTGTCATTGCTATTCTCATATATACTCTTGTTAAATGTATTGCTACAATTCAAATCCATTAATATATTAAACAGATTCATTACAGCTGCACCAGCGCCAGTGTAATGTGGTGTAACTCTGTCAGGTGCATAAGGACACACCCTATGTCTGCATGAGGCCGGTTCGCCCAGCTGGCAGCTGTCACAAACACACAGAGTAGATTTCCATGTTTTCAAAAGGACTCATATTGTGGAGACTTTGCTTAAACAAAACACTCCTGACCCTCAAATCTGCATCTGGCTTCATGTAATCAGGTTTACATCCCTGAACTATAGAAAAAAATGTATATCCAGGTATGACACACACACACACACACTGCTGTAGCCACACTAGTTCCCTGGGTGTCAAAAATACACTGTCAAATGCACACACGCACACACACACACACACACACACACACTTATAGGGCTTAGCAGGTCTGTCAGCAATTTGGTATCCTTTACACAGAGACAATGACAGAAGGTGTCTAATGTTACAGCAGCTTGGATAACGCACACCTGTTCCTGCACACACCAGACTGATCCAAGGAGAAAGGATGTTTAAACCTTGAATTTGTTTCGACCTCACGACGAAGTGGCACCACCTACAGCTGTGTATGCGAGTGGTCCAGCCAGGTACTGTATCCAGGCAGATTAAGCACCAACTGTATATTGCAGTGATGAATTTAGATGGCCCAGTCTCTCTCTCTCTCTCTCTCTCTCTCACACACACACACACACATATATAACAGTCGATGGCTGATTTATGGCCATGCTGTATCGTAGCCGATCTATTAGTACGAACAGTGACGAGTTTCATTAAGGGAAGCAGGAACGCTCTCCATTAGCTTTCAGTTGTTACATGCGAGTGACGAGAGGATAAAGACATAAGTGGAGGAGAGAGGAAGAAATGGGATGAAGAAGAAGATGAGGAGTGATGAGATGGAAAAAGAAGAAGGGAGAGGAAAAAGGGAAAGAGGTGAAAGAGGGAAGAGAAAGGCGGGCATTAAAACAAGGAGAGAAAGAAGTTATTAAATTAAAGGGAAAGGAGCAGCAGGTAAAAGGTAACGGGCCAGACCTCAGTCACCTGATCTAATGGCTCATCTAGCAGATGCATCACGACTCTTTCTGTCTCATTTTCATGCAGCGCTCGCCGTGTCTGCACCCTCTCTTTCTTTCCTTTCCTTTCCTTTCCCTCATCCCTTGCTCTTCCTTAAATTTGCTTTCCTTTCTTTCTTTCTCCTCCCTGATATTCTTTATCCCTTTTTCTTCCTTAAACTCCTCTTTCTGCCTTTCTTTCTCTTTCACTCTTTTCATGCTCTTTCACTATCACCCCCTCCCACTTTTATTCCTCCCTTCACTCCACCACTCCCATCCTTCCTTCTCTTCTCGGTGCTGCAGAGCATAAAGGTGAAGCCGAGCATCACGACACACTCTCCCAACCCTCCCCCTCCTCTTTTTATCTCTCCATCCCTCTGTCCGCAAGGCCCAGCATCCAAGCGTCCAGTCACGACTCCTTAATGGTACAAGGAGAACTAATGACAGACGAGAAAGATGGTGAAGGCAGGAAGAAATAAAAAGATACATGTACTGCCAGACTAATTAGTCAATATAGGCTACGTTTCCTACTTTGTCAAAAACTCCTAAATGCAACAATGAGAGCAAACTCTGCTCTCAGTGCACTATAACTTTGACAGAAATAGAAGTGGACATTGGCACCCTGTGATGGATTACCTTTTTCAAGTAAGTTTCAGGTCTCTGCGAGTTGATTTTTACACTTTGCTGAAATGAATGGAAACTAATGTCTGCCTCAGAGGAAAGAAAATCCCATTCATCAATCTGAAAAAAAAAAAAGACTTATGGCTACTTTTGGGACTTGCCTGTTGTTTGGACAGCACCATCATTTTCATAAAAAAAACACCACAGGGGGAAAAAAATTATTTGTTATTTCAAACAAAACGTCTGAAAAACAAGGCAGACTTCGCTGAGTAAGATGGTGTCAGCAAAATCCAGGTCCCGCTGAGAGATGTCCAGTGCAACCAAAACCTCCAAAACCTCCCATAAGCTACTGGTGATTGGTCAGATATTGATCTAATGGCCTTTTTCATTAAACAGATACTGTCACTAAGATCGTATCACCATGGAAACCCCTCATTATTGCCAGCTTTGTTCAAAATGGACCAAATAAAGTTGACATAGTGGTATCTCAGTTTGGGATTTCAGATCAGGTGTGTTAAAGTTCTGGAATAAGAGACAGGATACAATGGCGTGACTGTAACATATATCATATCCTGTAATAACCTCAGGTGATTTAGGGCATTTTACCAATGTGTACCTGACTGCATATCCAAATTCACTGCTCAACAGCAATAACTATTTCGAATGAAATGAGGGAGTAATGTGCAAAATGGACATGATTGTATGTTGTTGCTCTTTGTAATGACTGCATGTGCATGGGTGATTATGGCTAGATATTTATTTGTTATTTATTTTTAAATTATTTGTAACAGATTTTTAGTCATTGTAGGTCTATGTTTTTATAAATGGGGCAATGACTGGAGTATACTTTGAATTCCATTGTACCTGTGACAATGACAACTAGAAAAGCACTAGGAGAGCGTAGACTCTGCCAAGGCGGATGAGCCCCCCATTTCTGAAAGATACACGCATGCCCCTCCCTCCACTGATCACCACCAAACATATCACTTGTTCCTTGTGTTAGTATCAGCATTTCCTGAAAATTTCAGCCAGATCCACCCAGAACCTTTTGAGTTATGTTGCTAACAAACACACAAACAGACAAAACCCCTATGATTACATAACCACCACCATTCCTTGGCAAGGTAATTACACATCTATTTATCCAAATCAGCTTAATTGTATCAGTGTGAATACAAATGTTTGGTATGTGAGTACCATACCTGAGTCCAGCTGAGAATATAGTCCTTTGTACAGACTGTGTGGACTCCAGAACAGTTTAATGCAGTTTAAAAGTGATCCATGGTCAAGAACAGACGTGACCTAATCACCACTAGAGTAGACCATCGACAGTGGTCTTGTTTGTCTCCTGAAAAAACCTCAGATCTGTGCAGCATGGACTGGCCTCAGCGACTGAACCACTCAGTGATATATCAGTGAAAGTGAAGGTCACTCTTTTTCACAGTCTAACAACAAAGTATTGTCTGTCTTGAGCCATTGTAGACAAATGAAAAGAACAGTCATTCTGTTGATGATGTAAGAGGATAGTCTTCTTCTATTGTTGGATAGTGACAGAATTCCCTCCACACCGCCACCTACAGCTGGTACGCAACATCTTGCAACAGATCTGGATACCCAGTCTGAAAACACCCTTAAAAACAATCCCTTTTTTTATGATGAATAAGCTTAATGGAAACCCTCAGGTAGAGCCTTTTTAACACACTAGCTCCAGCTAATGGATCAGAAGCCCCTTCATAACCCAGTTCTGCATGTTTAAATCTATTGTCAGTGCTATTTTTGCCCCACTAATGTTATTACTCTCACTCTAAATCATTTTATTTATTTATTTTTTACTTTGGATCTTTTTTAGGGGTTATAAGAGCTGCATAAACAAAACAAATGCATCTACTAAAATGCACTGTGGTTTCTGCAAGTTCAACTAAATTGTGTGGGTTTAAACTGATAGCATCGTGCTCTAAAAGGCGGAGAGACACATCCCGTCTTAATGTGTTAAAATGATTCCTGCAAAATGGTCTGCTTAATATATGGAGGCATGGGGTAAACTTATTTTGTTTTAAGCTGGGTGAAAATGCACAAATAGTGGCACTTTTCAGATAAGTTTATTAGTTGGATGGTTCAGTAAGGAAATATGAGGTCATTACTTTTGCACTTTAGGATGTATTACTTTCCTTTCTTGACACATTCATTCAGGAGGTTTGGACCTTTCATCCAAGGTTGAAAGGTCAGTTCACAGCTAATGAGTGAGAGAGCTTAAAAGACAGAGAGAGAGAGGAGAGAGAGAGAGAGAGAGGAGAGAGAGAGAGAGAGAGAGAGAGAGAGAGAGAGAGAGAGAGAGAGAGGAGAGAGAGAGAGAGAGAGGAGCGAGAGAGAGAGAGAGAGAGAGAGAGAGATGGAACATGGGTCTGTTCTAAATATAGACTCCTGCTATCTGACAAGTATTCATTTCAAAACATCAATACAACAAACGAAAGAGACACGGGGATGAGAGGAAACCAGGGGTGCAGAGGGGAGGCAGGGCATTTCCTCCATGTTGTACTTAATGTCTTGTTTCTATTACTTTCACTTAACTAAAATACCCTACAGTGCAATAACAGTAATTCCACGGGTCAATCACATGACACAATGTGCCGAATGGGACTAATAAACTGTCAGGCTCAGCTTCTAACAATGTCAGATTGTGCAATAATGGTTAAGCAGCTGCACCCGATTAAGGCGCTAAAACAAAACACACAAGTGCAGAGAAGTGGTCTGGTGGTTCAAATTCTGATGCAATGTTTTGGTCTTAAAGCAGAAAACAAGGCTGGCCTTTGAGTATTTTACACGTACAAAGCAGTCTGACCCTTTGAAAGTTGAAGGCACAGTGAGTTTTAGTAATTTCATTCATGTTTTATGAAGAACAAAGGTGTGCACTGGGGGAAAAAAAAAACGACATCAATACCAATGCCAAGTGTATTTTTTCTAATTTCTACGTAAATAGATATACTCACCTAAAGAGTAGCTTTTCAATTAGATGTAAGAACTTATTTTTAGACAAAAGATCTTGAAAATCTTACCAAAATAATTTTTCTGATTTATTTGGCTTTAATTATGTAACAAAAAAAGGGGGAAATAAGCAAAAAAAAAAAAAAAAAAATGTGCCAATTATCTTGGTAAACTTGGTATTAAGATTAAGATTGTGTTCTTATATTCTCACTGAAAAGTTACTCTTTAGGTGATTATGTCTTATTTTGAAGATACTATGACTAGATATGAGAGGAAAAAAAAACACTCGGTAAGATTTGGATTTTTGCAGCGCAGCTATGATTTGTATCAGAAGACTTTTGGATCCCAAACCTCCAAACATAATGACCTTTGACCCATGTCTTCCTCATAACATGTGACTTCTATACGTCTCTCTTTCCATTTCCACTGGGCTCCATCCTTCTCTTCTTTTGAGTCTAAATATGGAAGTCATCTCCACAGTGTCTGTCTCTCTCTGTCTCTCTTCCTTCTTCATGTGTCTTGAGTGACATGCTTCAATGCAATACTGAAACCTCGAAACATAAGCAACACTTTCATCCTAAAATCACCTTCCATTATTTAACACATGCTTTGATGCATAGTTGGGAAGGGTGTGAGACAGAAAGAGGAAACAGTGCTGAGGGTGACCTGGATAAAAGGTTATGAAAAAGGATCAAAGGTCAGTAACTGGTGCCATCCAATGTCTCCTTCATAATTTAAAGACCAAGTGGAGCGTCATGTGTGCACATGTGTACTTTTTTGGGGCGTCACCATCCCCTGACCCCCCCCCCAACCTCCCCCTGTAGAGTTTGGATGAAGTGGGTTTGTTTTGAAACTCTAGAGTAGCCTGGAGGGGTGGAGATATGACCTTTACACAGGATGGATGGGGGTCTGAGTGTGTGAGTGTTGGGGGGTGTGTTGGGTCGGGGGGCTCAGAGGACACAGTGAGAAAACAGCTGTCCCAAATGCACACACGCAAAAACACACACTATTTTGATCTGGCAAATGCACACACATAGTGCTGGCTGTGAGTATGCAATGACGGTGGGTCTTTTCTCACACACATGCAGATGTAAAAATAGACCTGCAGGGTTGCTAAGCTCATCTCCCATTGACTCCCATTTCCATTTTTGATTTGATCCCAACAGCTGAAGCGCCCCGGAGCAAAACAACCCCCTCCAGATGATCACAAACGGGCACAGAGCTGGATGTAAATAAATACTCCTTGAAATTAAAGGTTCAATGTCTCAGATTTGTACATACTGTGCGAGCCAGTCATTTACTGATATTAGTGAACTCAATTTCTCAAGTACTGACTATCTGATTTGATTACAACCATGATTACAGCCTCTGCATCATACACTGTATATCAGTAGCAGATGGAGAGATGTTAAATGTCACCCAAAGGTTTCTGAACTGTTATTTTGTAGCCAGTAGTTTGCAATTAGGGTTTTTGCCGTGTTAAGATTTTTGGAACCAGATGTACCCATACTTGGACCAAAAGGGGTGGAGCCTGAGGAGTCAGTGTTAGCTTACCTACTCTAAAGTGGTCAATTTCATCAGACAATGTGTAACAAAGTAATGTAAGAGAAAGTGAACTGTACACTACTAGTCAAGTTGACATGTCGGGTGAGGGGGTATAAAGAGTTTTAATAAATAAATTAAGCTTCTGAAAGTCCTACCTCAGGTGTCACAACTGTTCATGTCAATCAAAAACCCAAAATAGCTTGTAGGGCTTTCAGTGGTGATGAAGATGATTACACCTACCTCTGATAGCACTGAAATCTATGTCTTGCACTTGCCTCAGTCTTTTTGCAAAAATAATTTCAATGCCTGTCTTCTGCACATTCACAGTAGCTACAGTGTGTGACAGCAGCTACTATTGGGTTAAGAATGACATCATCCCAACAGCAATACAACAGCAATTTTACTTTTCCTTGTAACCAGATACCTTTACATGAAGTAATTAGAGTAGGGTAGATGAGACTATTGTTTTTTTTTTTTTGTTTTTGTTTTTTGTCAGCAACTTTACACAAAAACTACTGGACCAATTTCCATGACATTTTCAGGACAGGCACGAGGTGGTCCAGAATAAATCCTATTAAATATTGGTGGTCAAAGGTCAAAGTCAATGTCACCAAAAATGTGTTTTCACCTTAAGAAGGGATAGGTCAAACATTTGCTAGGAGTGGAGTTTGTTGTGGCTGGAACCAATTGATAATTCAATTCTGTTACTTTTGAGTGAAATGATAAGCAAATGACATAAGTTACCATTGTAAAACCCTGCACGATACATACAAAATCATATGTCTGTATCTCTATATACTGTATAAAGGATGCAAAAACTTTCCCAACTATTGCTCTCATCCATTGTGATATCATGAATTGCGTACTTTTAATATGGGTTTTATGTATTAACTATGATAAGCTTCCCATGTGTATGTTTACACCATGTCAAATACCAAGGGATTAGCGGTTAAGGTTAGGTTAGTGGTTATGGCTATGTAATCCGGAAATCTTAGTGTAGATTGACATGCGATCAAATGGCATTGAATAACACACAAGAGGATGAAAACATGTACGTAATAACATGCCAAATGCCATAAGAACTGCTGTGCTATCCAATGTGATTTCAAGAAACCGGTTTGTCTCATTATTATTTAACATGCGTAAACGTCCAGGTGACGTAAACACCAACACTGTTTGTCTGTTTAGCAAAGGTGGTATCACCCAAAAATGCAGCTGCCACCCAACATTTGTCGACACGCACAAGTGATTACAGCTGTAGCTCCACAGCTGATTCAGCACAGTTAAAGACAATACAATGTCAATGTGCTTTTACTGTGCTGCTGAGACGACAAGTTTCAACTTTTTAATAGGCATAAAGGTTCTGCGATACGTGACACTGACTGAGAAGTCTGTGAACGTGTTTGTATTTCTAAACCTCCACCCTGTTCCTGGGAGAAAAACATCTGAAGGGGATGCGACATGAGTATGTGCAGCACTGAACTATTTCTCCTTCAAAATAAATTGCAATTCACAGGTTCTTCAGAGGTAAAAAGATGTTCTCACACTAAAGTGCCTGAGGAGCTGTTCATTCTTTCTCTATGACATCCAACCTGGCATATGTATCACCTCCATCCGGACGCCCCCACTCCCAAAAAGCACCCTATATTACTATGAGAACCCCACCCAAGTCCAGAGTGACTGTGTGATCCGAGATGAACTCTGGCTGTGAATCACTGCTGGTTTAACAGTCGGCTAAATTAAGATCAGAAAGTCCTGATGTGTCCCCTGAAAACAACTCATATTCTCATGTGTCTCTTTTTACATGTACAGCTTCACAGAGCACTGGTCCAGGAACAGCAGCCAAACACATATTTAGGAATCAGTCATTCTGGCCATTTGCCTGATACATTTATAGTCTTGACAGTGTTTATTATTCTGATTTTACAACCCTCAGCCCTAAAGTGAAAATAAAATCTGTTTTGGTGTAATACATCTCCAATGGTACGAGTGCAATTTACACACACACACACACACACACATATATATATATATATATATATATATATATATATATATATATATATATATATATATATATATTATATTATATATATATATATGTTGTAATTACTATTATTTATTTAAATTAATTTGTTGTTTTTTTTACCTTTTTTTCTTCTATTTGTCTAACCAGTCAATATTGTATTAGAATGCACATCAGAATCTGTTTATGTGTCTATACACCACAAGGACATAGCAAATGAGAATTCAAGTTGTTGCGACCTCTCCATGTGTCACAAACTGGACTCAGCCATAATAAGGCACATCCAATCAAATTGCATGAAATCAGAAGTACAGTAAGCACTGATAAGCAAGCACATATTTTACATTGGAATAATGAATAATCTGAAGGGTTTTTTTTTCTTACAAAACAAAAGGAAAACAAAAGTTACAAACAAAGACAGAGACAAGGGAGAGAAGACAACAGTTTTTTTTTTTATTTTATAGTATTATATGTGGATCCATGGGAAGATGAGCAGTGACAACTCAAATGGAAAATGATACTGTGTACTGCTCTCAAGCTAAATCTCATTGAACACTTCCCCATACAAAAGGAACGTTATGTCACCCCCCAAAAATGTAGTATCACTGGTTTAAATGATTGGTTCCATGTTTTAAGTTAAAGCAAAGCTATACTGATAAGTAAATAAATTAAAAGGGTTAGACGATGACAAAATGATTAGGGTCGAATCTCAGACTGGAACCGTCAATGTGCTAATGCTAATTGCTAACTATATTTACTGTTCACCAAGAACAAATGTAGTATCACTGAGTATTTAAATGATTTGTTCATGTTGGTTCCCCAAAAAATTACAAGTGCGTTATAAATTAATGCAAAGCTACATTGATAATTAAATAAATTAAAGGGACCGAAAGTGGTTAGCATGTAAAGCTACAAAGTGTTGGGGTTGATTCTCAATAAGATAGGAACCTTCAATGTGCTAATGCTAATGAATGAATTAGGGGTGAAACACAGAGGATGAACGTCCCTACTGAGATAATATAGCAATTAACCAACTGTTTACATTGATTTTTAAGACCTATCCAAATGATTTTGGTTTGAACAATAAAAAAAACACAAATAAATAAAATGCAGGGGATTGTGTAGGTAAGTCTAAAATTCAGATCACAGCAGTTTTTCATTTGTATCATGTTATCCACTTTATGTTTTGTATAAAAGGCTTTACCTATTTAGTACAATGCAGCAATTCATTTTACTACAGTCACAAGATCTCACATTCTGTCTACGACGGACTGGAAATATTCCCATTTGATACAAGAGATTTATCTTCCTCACTTTCCTTTCTTACATCCAATAAGTATATGTAAAAGGACGTCGGCATTACAGTCATCATACATTGCCATCCACTGCACTGCATTATATGAAGCAACCTAATTATTTTTATCTGTGTATATGAAAACACATCATAAACTGTGCTTCATCCCTGCAGCAAAATAACGTCAATTTAAGAGCTGTAAGACATTTTGACTTCTAAATTTAGTTTTTTTTCCTATGTATTCATGCACAAATTGAACTGTTTCCCAGACTGGAGAGGTGATAGCTGTTAATGAGGTTTTCCGAGAGGTGAAATTGCACTTTTTTTTTTTTTTTTATTGCTTAAGCTCTCCGTACAGTCATGCAGTGCCTCATTTTCCTCTACGTCGCTAAATGCATCGTCTAGCCTCTTATCAGGGAAACCATCTTTCTTTTTGCCTCTGAACTTTTTTTTTTCTCTCCATATCTCTGTGGTATTGTATAAACCTCTAATAAATAGGCAATAAAAGCAGAACAACACACAACAGCACACACAGGTCTGTCTGTTTGCTGCTGCTGTGTGTGTTCCCCGTGCTTTAAACAGTATATATGTGCAAGTGTTATTTCAGCTGATGGTTATAGCTGACTCTCACAAAGTTGTCCTGTTTATTTTGACAGCTTATTCTTCTAGTAACACACACACACACACACACACACACAAATCTCCTCACAGCAGAATAGAGCAGTATGATCAGTTTTGCAGTAAATACACAGCGATATAAGGAACAGCAATAGTTTTTTAATGGGACACAGCAAACCGAGTCTAAGACAACCGACAGCACTATAAAACATTACAGGCAGTCAACGGCGACTACACACCTCACCTTTGCCTCTCGTACACTTACATCTTTCAGATTTACTTCCCAGGCTGACAGTAGACCTCATTCTGATAACACACTGGGACGTTAAAGTCAGGATGTGTTACAAAATTACATTTATTCCACGTGTAATCTACCTTTCAGGACTGTAATTCATCTGTATGTTCACGATTGCATATGTGCAGCCAATACCACACAGTTTTTTGTGCTTAAGACTCCCTTAGTCACATTAAAGACATCAACAGTGCTCAGAATTGAAAAATAATATAGCCCTGATATGCTTTTTAAACAATAAAAGTCTCCTTTGGGGTCTTTGAATATGCAAATGCTGCTCACACTTTAAGTTAACAGCAGATGTTTCCGTGTCTCATTAAAGTCAATGTATGAGCAGTGATTCGGATTTCAGATTGTTATAAATACTTCTGGCTGGACTCCCTTCCGATCCATCTGTCAAAGTGGCAGAAAGTAAAATATTTCGCTTCTGTATAGATACAAACGATGCTTCTCTTTTACTAGTTGAAACACTATTGTTCAATATACATTCAATTTACTCATCATGATGGGCTGCATATTTGTCCCACTCACTACTGTAGGCTTTATGTAAATGTGGAATATCCTATTTAACAAAAAGAGGGAGAATTCTTATCAGTGAATATTTGTTGCCTCTGTTTTCTGGTAACAATTAAGCGCATAATTCAAATATATGGGATCACAGGGCACTTTCACATTAGGAATTCACACTACGATTCAAAAATCTCTTCAAATATTATACTGACAAAGAAACAGAATGAGAACCAAAAGCTTATGAAGGCACATAATGTATATGGTTATATTTATGTGGAATTGAGTATGTAAATGTTGTTTTTACGTGCAAAGATGGGTGTATTGAGCAATTATTTCAAACCTTCATTTCAATGAGACTTCTCTAAATAAAGCAAAAATGGTGACAAATAATAAATAAAGATTGGCTACAAAATATTTGGAACATTACAGACCCAAACTGAGATTTAACGACTGTGCCCTGACATAATTACCTCCACCAAGGAGGTATTACATTTGAGTCTGTTCGTTTGTCTGTCAGGAGGATTAAAAGTTCTGAATGGATTTTGATTAAACTTTCCGGAACTATAGAAGGGAAGAACTCATTAGATTTTGAGCAATGAAGGTCAAAGGTCAAGGTCACACTAAAGGTCAACAGCAAAAACACATCAGTGGTAATATCTCAGGATTCAGACAAGATAGAATCTGGCCTATTTTTCATTCACATCATCTCACCTTCGGACATCAAATGATGTCTGAATCAACACCTATGGCTTCATCATGTCACGTTTTGATGTCATATGACGCCATATTAAACCTTGGTGGAGGTCTGCTGTCTCTGCCTCCCTTGTTTTGTGTGAATTCACAGTGAGGCTCACTAAAGTTTCAGAGCAGAGGACTTTGAAGTATACATGTAGTATTGTCTCTGTGTTAGACTGTTTTGTAAATGTTCAACACACTTCATCTTCACATAATGAAGTGGATCTAAACTGAAAAAGTAAGGAAAACACAAAAAGACAAATGGTAAACAGACTAAACAGAGGAAAATAGTGCAGCAGCAGCAGTTCAATTTCTGTGGTTCCTAAGTAAATGATTCGCTTTTTCCTCAAAATACCTATTTTTCATCTGTCCTTTTCTTCACGTCGCCTATCATGAATCTGCTAGACAGACTCAGCTGTTAGGGCTGAGTACGGCAGCCCATCTACCCATAAACTGTGTGCTTTCTACGCTGGACACTGAGCATATACACAAAGATACACACTCTTGTTTTTCTCCCCAGAGTTTGATTGTTTTTGAAGAAGCGTTCAAAAGACATAGTTTTCAATCAGAAATACTTTGATTTTCTATCACAAAAAGCAATTGCATTCCTGGCAGCATTTGTGTTTCAGCCAGTCGTATTTCTCTGACTGTGTGTGTGTGTGTGTGTGTGTGTGTGTATATGCACGCTCATACTGTGAGTCAGCGATGTTCCCCCACTGTCTCAGAGGAAACACAATAGAGGAGACTGCGAACAGTAACACAAATGCACACACTGGGATAGAAAGGTGAGCACAAATAAAGTCATGCACCTGCACACTCACATCAACACACACTGTGCATACCTGAACATGGCAGAATACACACACACACACACACACACACGCATATACGGCAGAGGAAGTGTATCTGTGTGTGTTCACTGACTGAACTCATCAGTATCTTGCTAATGTGCAGACAGCCGGCCTGGCCATCTGCTCACAAGGCAACTGCACACCAGCAACTTTTGAAAGCAATGTCTCTCAGCAACATTGCTCTTAGCATCAGTTCAAGTGATAAAAGCCTCTGAAATGGAACATTTCGTCTTACATTTACCTTGACTATGAAGTTATTTAGAGCTACTCCTTAGCCTGGTTGTTCTCTGAGGCTAAACAGGGCTTACTAAACAGCCTACTGAAGGATGCTCTACTGTCTATATGGAGCTAATCTTCAACCTGATTTTGGCAACTGGGCTTCTAAAGGCTACTCACAGGTTAAATCCCAGACACACTATACAACAGCTTAATGTCAGTGTCATTTCTGTCATTAAACAGGTCAAGGAAACCTATTTATCGATTTTCTTTTCTATTTTTATCTAACAGAGCCAAACAGCTCTAACCAGCCTGTAATAATAACCCTATGAGGCAAAGTTCGAGCTATTATTACACTTAATTTACACTTTGCAACTCTCATACTACCCTGGTTTTTCACGCATTTGTGTTTTATATTTATTGCTGTGCCCAACCAGAGACTGCAAATGGAAATTAACAGGCAGATAAACCTGGAACAATGCATCGGTTCTCCTAAGAGATTAATGTTTTTGTGCAGAGTCCCAACAAATGGATACTTTAAACCTAATTTTAATAGTTGACATAATAAATGTGGTTTTAAAAAAACACTTTCGTAAACAGCAAATGTAGATCTAACACTTTTTTAAGATGTTTCAAGACATTGTATAAAAAAGCAAATAGGAAGGGGAAAGAGGTTAATATTCCAAGAAAGAAAATTGTGAGCATTTCTGAAATAACAATAACACATTTATGAGATGGACTGGGATTACAGATATACATTTAGAATTAAAAATGAGGATATTGATAAATACAAATAACTATAGTCTTAAATTATCAGAAAAAAAATGGATTCATGATGGACTCTGGATGGACTGTATGACCCTGAATCTGAACCAACTATCTCAGTCAGAAGGCATCTGAAAATTACAAATAACATTTAAAATAACTGTGAAAAACCTGTGTGGAGTGCCTTGGCTGTCCATTAGTCCTCCATGATCCAATAGCTTCTCTGTGAGTTTATTCAGACAGATTAGAGACAGACCTTATTTGGATGAGGTGGGAGATTTGGAGCTTTAACAGGGACAAAAAAGGGGGTGAAAAGGGTGTGTTTAGGGTCGATTTGTGCCTGTAAAGATGGGGGGGGGGGGGTATATTTAAGGGTTAGGGTTGAGCTGAACTGTTGTGCAAAGCTGAGATTATGTACAGTAGCACGCTAAGGTCATTCATGGGTGAATGGGCGCATTAGGACAATATGGCATATGAGCGTTAAAACCACATTTGTTCAAATATGAATGAGGACAAGAAACCTATCAGACAATTCAACTTTTAATAGACAAAAAACTAAGGTCTGGGCAAATATTTCATCCTATTTAAAGTACAATTAAAGCTATTAAAACTATCATTTTCAGAACAATGTGGATCAGAATGGACAGAACTTCTCAACACGACTATTTTTGTTTGTTTCCTCGTGTTGTTAGAGGATTATTCTACCACCAAGGGTGTTGCATGGGAACAAAACAGCTTTTCAGTCCAATTTCTGCTTTGAATATCATCATAATAACTATATGTTATGGTAATAACATACAAGAGCACACAGTATGTAAACCAACATGCACTCCTCAGATCAGGATATATCTACACAAGACCCTGCAAAGGAGGAAAAACAAACTTTAAAGTAATTACTGTACAATGAGAAATTCTACTCTGGAGAGTCGATGGAAACAAAGTATTTGGCTGTAAAATAAGACCTGCAGAGACAAAAATGGCACGGTGTGTATTATTTCCGGCTCCTGTGTGTTTTCTATACGCAAACACATATAATTATCAAAGCTCCAAGAATACATCTCAAAGTCATCCCATTCTGTCGCCTCACGCACTCCAAACAGCTTTATTCGGACAAATAACCAGTAATTCCCACAGTTGGAGAGAAGCCAACACAAACCACATCTCCATCCAACAACTACACACACACACACATGCACACACACACACAGACGGTATACAGTAATTATAGTACTACTGACTGCTTAACCAGAAATGTCCATTGTTTGATTATTACAAATTTGACTCCATTATGGGACATAAAACAACCTTTTAACTGAAATCTGAGGAGGATTTTCTAACTTACTTCCTTTTTTTCCCCTCTGTATTATTTATTGTTCTAGATTTTAGGAAGTGAAAACATCATTCTGGGAAAGGGACAGGTGGTTTTATAAAGCAGCAGACGCTAAAACAATTGAATGAAAATGCTTGGTCTGATTTGCACAAATATTCTTTTACTCAAACGCTTTGATTCCGTTGCTCAGATGGTATATTTCTGAGAATATAACTGCTTATTTTCATCCACCAAGTTTATTTAACAACATCATTTTCCACACGTCTGTTTGTTTGGCCTAATTTCACTCAGCTGCTTTTCATCAAACACTTTAATAACTACTCTGTGAAAAACAACAATACAAGTTTGGATTGCAATCAGCATTTCATTAACCTGCGCCGGAACTATGTTACCATGGTAATTTAGCAGTGCCCATGCTGGACCGCTGGCAGCCGTTGAGTATTTTACCTTGGAAAACTATCTTAGTTGTTTATAGCAACATGAAGAGCAAAGCTGAGATAAGGACAAATGAATATTTCAGTGGAACCTGAAAGAGAAAAGGAAACATCACTCTAGCTGCCACTTGACTGGACTTTGCATTTGTGAGAAATGAAAATAAACACAAAAAAAAGAAAAAGAAAAAGAAAATACAGCCAGTATAATGTTTCCAGAATTACCAAGAAGTCATTTAGATCCAATAACGACCACTCAGAGATGTCATCATCACTGTAAATGACCTGTCACATACAGATTCCCACAAATAGAACAATCTGTTTAATCGCTTACACTGACCTGTACGGAATATTTGCCTAAAAGAAACATCTCAATTAAAGAAGACAGACGTTTGATTTACATCTGAGTCATATCCCATCTACACTAATGCAGATCATTTACTCTCTATTCTCTATGTTTAAGCCTCTCATCAGCATTTTAGGCTCAAAAAGTTAGATTTTTAAACATGTTTCCAAAGTGAAGATCCTTAAAAGCTCTAGTGTAAACATGTAATAGAGATTGGAAACCAGTGGAATCACATCCCATTTGCCTCATGTCTACTATTATTTTGAGTCATGAAGCTGCACTCGAAACATCAAATCCAGGTGTATAAGTCAGTGTATAACCTGCGATAGATTGAGCTCAGCATAGAAGTTGATACCTTAACTTATTGCTGCCTCACCTTAAAAACTGCAAAAATCCAAATCTTATCTGGTCTGTTGGGTTGTTATTGTTTTGTTATTTGTTGTTGTGTGCTACAAAAAAAAGCCCACCAGGGAATAATTTGACTGTGATGTATTTTTCTCATTTCTAGTCAAAATATTTTATCACACTTAAAATAAGACATGATCACCTAAAGTGTAACTTTTCATTGAAATACAAAAAAAAAAAATTAAATTTTAAGAAAATAAATTCATTTCAAGAAATTCCAAATTATTATTCCAAGATCATTTTCACTTGTTCCATTGACAGATATTTTTTTTTTACTTGCATTAACCCCTCCAAAAAATCTTGAATTAAGCAATTTTTTTAAAAAAATCTGCCAATGGAAGGAGTAAAAATTATTTTGATAAGATTTCTTGAAATAAGATTTTTAATATCTATTTTTTAAAAATGAGTTCTTTGTATCTCACTGAAAAGTAACTCTCCCGGTCATTTATTTCTTACTTTAAGTGTGATGAGATATTTGGAATAGAAATGAGAAAAATACCCTATTTTTCACAGTGAAAGCATATGCAATGTCCAGTATTATCCTCAGTTTCAAGAAAAATATGTTTGAATCAGTGAATGTAGGACATGAATCTGAACATATTGCAAGGTGTGTTCTGTTGATACAACTACAGTAGCAACTTACAGACTTTAAATGTTAGTATCACATAGATAGTAACAGATGACAAGCTACTATCTAGAGGATATTTGTTTCATTAAAAAGAAAAAAGTCTTAAGTCTAAGTAAACAGGTCACTGAGTGGAATCCAGTGGATAGAGAATGGGTCAAGTTTAAACCACACAGTGCAAACACACTTTAGGTTAAACACACAACAGTAAACCTCTAATCCACATCTATTCAGACTAATGGAACACAAGCTGTCATTCACTCAGACTGGACCACAGCATGGTCTGTCTGGGTGAAAATGACACGAGGAAGTAAAGTGAAGAAATTATAGATATGAGGACGGTGAGTTTGACAGATGAGAGGAAGAGAAAGAAGACAGTAGTGATTCTAAATTTTCAGATTAAGAGGAAGAGTTGATAAGAAAAGAAGAAACAATGGAAAGAAACAGCTCCAAAAAGTCTGAAAGGTTGAGGAGAAAAAGAGAAACAATGAGATCAAACTGTGTACTGTAGAAACAAACAATAGCTGTGGTTACCGGGACAACATTTGTTCGACTTGAACCGAAATTACTTTGTTGGGTTGAGATTGGATACTAAATAAAGTCATCCGATAAAGTGTTTGTTTGCATGCCTTAAAGCATTTAATCAGGTTTTTAATGTGCAAAAAGCTGCGGGCCATCCTGAAGCATCCCATGAAACGGACAAACAACGGAAGTGTTGAACCCAGACAGAGGTAATTGGTTCAGACACTTTGAATCCTTCATTAGCTTTGGGTTTGGGTAATGGTTTGATTGATTTCAGCTTTGTTGATCTTTGGTTTGATTGATTCAGGCTTCATTGATCAAACTCTTGTTTGACTGACTCGTTTTGAGGATTTTTGAGCACTGAGACGTTCAATGATTCTTTGAAACTTTTAAAGTCTCAAAAAAAAACCAAAAAAAACCCCAACTGGATCAGCCAAAGACCAATTTAGATTTTTCTACCTCCTATAAACTCCTGTTGTAACCTAATATTTCCTCCATGTCGTGCAAACATGAGCAGAACGTATATACTTCCTCAAACTGCAGTGAAATGACTGCATTAACTGTTCACAGTACAATGAGTTACAATTACTTTCCTACTGAACAGATTTAGACATGACTGCAACTCCTTCTAATTGGGATGCTGGTGATACAAAATTGAAGACATCATTTCAGTTGGACTATTATTCAGGTTGTTAGGCTCCATGTACATACAGAGGAAGATGGATGGATGAAGGGATGGATGGATGGATGGATGGATGGATGGATGGATGGATGGATGGATGGATGGATGGATGGATGGATGGATGGATGGATGGATGGATGGAATGGACAGATGGAATGGACGGATGGATGGATGATAGAAACGGCAGATGGATGGATAGATGGATGGATGGATGGATGGATGGATGGATGGATGGATGGATGGATGGATGGATGGATGGATGGATGGATGGATGGATGGATGGAATAGACGGATGGATGGATGGAATGGACGGACGGATGGATGGATGGATGATAGAAACAGCAGATGGATGGATTAGGAATAAAGATAAGCAGTGAAACCAAGTAGAGAGGGAACATGAAAATTAAACACACTGATGTAACCTAATCTCTCAATTACTCCCTTTGGCATAGCTCTGTATCTCGCTACCCCAAACACACCTGGGCTACCTGCTACAGTGACTCCCTCACCTCAAGCCAGCCACTCGAACCGAGTTGCTAGGTAACAAACAAGCAGGTAAACAGTTGCGTTTAGAGCACAAACGCACACATACCCAATCACATATACTCCCACACTTGCATTGTCAAATGCACAGTGACATTTCTTGGGTTTACTACTCCATGTTAGCTGCTTCTCTCACCTCCTGCATCTCCTTGGAGACCGTCAGCGTTGCAGAACCGGCTCACAGACACACACAGATACACATAAACACTATTAATTATCTCCCCTCTCATTCAAATCTGTGAATCGTCTATTTCAGCAGCCAAAGTGGAGAAAAAGAATGAGAAGAGGACGATACTGGCAAGCTCTGTCATCCTCAAATGACCCACAATGCACACACACACACACACGGACGCACACGGACATGCACATACACACACACGACTACACGAACAAATACGCAAACAGATTAACACAAAAAGACGAGAAAACACATATGATCACACAACATGTGACTTGACATGTGAATGTTTGAAAGCGAGTGAAGTTGAAAGAGGTGTTTTCTGCTGCCAACTGTGCGACCAAAAGCGAGCTGGGTCTGCATTCAGATGCAGCGAGGCAGACTTTCACAACTACTGCTTTCACTCAAAGGAGAAGTAAATGCATTAAGTGATGCATTAAGCATCACCTCTTCACCTCTTCTTCTCTTTGGCTTCCATTCCTTTCACCTCCTTCTCTCATCTCCACTTTTATGAACTTTTCATGCTGTCTTTGCACCATTTTATTCCCTGTCCTCATCCTTCTCCTGCACCTTTTTCTAAAATTCACATTCTATCCTTACCTTCCCTTGTAAATCTATGTACACTTGAGTCTTTCTTTAGTTTTCTTCTTTCCTTCCCATCTCACCTTTACCTTCATCTCCCAGATTCTCCCCATCTCCTCTCCTCTCCTCTCCTCTCCTCTCCTCTCCTCTCCTCTCCTCTCCTCTCCTCTCCTCTCCTCTCCTCTCCTCTCCTCTCCTCTCCTCTCCTCTCCTCTCCTTTCCTCTCCATCTCCTCTCCTCTCCTCTCCTCTCCTCTCCTCTCCTCTCCTCTCCTCTCCTCTCCTCTCCTCTCCTCTCCTCTCCTCTCCTCTCCTCTCCTCTCCTCTCCTCTCCTCTCCTCTCCTCTCCTCTCCTCTCCTCTCCTCTCCTCTCCTCTCCATCTCCTCTCCTCTCTTCTCCCTCTCCTCTCCTCTCCTTTCCTCTCCATCTCCTCTCCTCTCCTGTCCATATCTGCTGATATGCAGCAGTCATGAAGGTCATGCAGCTCCCTGTCTGAAGGACACCCAGTGGTGGATGCTGCATATGCTGCTCCACAGTCCAACACATGAGTGTGTAACATGGAGACAGAGCAGCTATAAATATAATATGTAGCTGCCTCAGTAAATCCCTTCACTGTGCGTTGTGCAAGCAGTACCTGTATTGCAAAAGTACCCGACTGGATGAAACAGAACTATACAAGACATGTCAGAGGATTATTGAATTTTGCTTGAAGCTATGCAACCTCTCCTATCTGCGTCTCTTATTTATAGCCTTGACATCTATGGAAGAGCAGCTTGTAATCCACACCATAGCTCTACCTTTGCAGGTTTCAAGGCCATCCCCAAATCAATATGGAAATAAAGTCAAATGTAACCATATGACATACCGATTTAGCTCAAATAAAACATATTTCCAACTTCGCAAGTTGTGATTTTTAATCCTATATTGTACTTTTTCCAATGTGTTTTGTGTTTGGTACTGCTTTCCTTAAACATCATGGTCCTCAGTTATTTTTATCATCAGTGGCTCTTTACTTCAATAGAGCTATTTGTGGATATGTGGTCAGAAAGGATCTAAAATAGAGAGTACTGCACTCCTGTGATTCTTTGCTTTGAATTATGTTGTTTTAGATTATTTTACACTTGAAGGCTAAGCCATCCATTTACTGGTGTAAAATTAAAAGTCACGATCAAGACACTCCCCTCTTCGAAAGCATGGCTCATTAATGCTCCTTAATGCACCTGATTTAACTTCATTACCACTTAGCTTGGGTAATTTGCAAAACACAGGTAATTCAAGTCAAAACCAAGTGCAGCTTTAATATGAAACCATTTTCAGGGAGACTATTTTTACAGAGTACTCATGGCTAAGAAAGTGTTTCTCTTCCCCAGGGCTCAGTACACAGTGCTTGGCCCAGATAGATGGGGGTGCTGTAATACCACAAATGTGGGCTGATAATATAAGACACAGGACACAATTCTTCATTGTAGTAATTGGATGGAAATGGTAGTAGTAGAAAACAAAATAAACATATCTTGGTGGCAGAAATAGGTCGGAAAGTGACAATAAAGGCCTTTATATGAACACCCAGACTAATTAAAAACTACAGATGAATGCCCCAAAACATTCAAAGGTAGGTTTTTATGACGCCCTGTACTGAAATGGAACAACAAACATTTATACAATAAAAGGAATGTATTCTATAATGACTGGAAAAAGTTAACTAGATGTGAGAGAATTAAATGGAATGTGATGACAACAATATTCTGAAGATCCAGCTAATTTAAATCAGATATTCTAATGCAGAGTACAGCGTGAGCTTCATTTATGAGCTCAACAACAACATGACGCTGTATAAGGCTTAAACTATCCTAACATCTTCTACAGCTCTCCACAAAAAGCAGTGACAAAGAAAATGGAGCATCCTGTGTGGTCATGGATATGAGCAGCCTGAGCTCTATCATTGGGCAACACAGAACTGCTGGCTCATCATCAAATTTCGCAAGATGGACGAAGGTGGTAAATGCTGTGTCTGATCTGATCGAGCTAGCAAAAACATAACGATGTGACATAAGTAAAGGGACTATGATGACAACAATATTCTGAAGCTCTAGTTTCAACCGAGCTAATTTTAATCAGATATTCTAATGCAGAGTACAGGATGAGCTTAATGTATGAGCTCAACAATCACATGAAGCTGTATGAGGCTTAAAGCATCTTAACATCTTTTCCAACTCTTTCCGAGCATCCTGTGCAGTCATGGATATGAGCAGCCTGAGATTTCTTATAGGTCAAAGCAGAGCTGCTGGCCTACAACGCTCATCAAGTTTCTCAATATGGACCAAGATGGCAAGTACTGTGGAGACGATCTAGCTAGGAAAAACACAAACAAGTGCAACTAATTTGACCTAGCAGAGGAAAATGTAGCTGTGATTCAATATAAGTGTTGAATAAACCTTTAAAATTCCACATTTTTACCCACTGTTTAATAATGAATGGACTTGATTGCATAGAATCATGAGAAGGTTGTAACGTAGCCAACAGAGTTATGACAATTAACTATGAATAACCTGTGCATACTCTAATAGTGTTCATCAAAATCTAAATATTACTGTACATGCTAAATGATGATAAAAAAAACTGAGATTTTTCCAATAATTACAAGTAGGACATATCAACTTCCACTGGTGGTCTTCATGTGGATCCATTGTATTTATAAGTGCTGGTTTTACTGGGTTTTCAGCACATCAGTGATTAATTAATTGTTCACTATGTTCTTGTAAATTTAACCCATAAAGATCCAAAGCTACTTCTATGGCACTTCTCAAATTAATTTGTTTCTATATTGAACCTTTCTTAAGTTATTCATAACAATTTATTACAATTATAATATTAAACTCTGGATTTTGCATTTGTTTCAGTGAAAACCAAGTATATGGTCATAAAAGGACGAAGAATATTATCTTAAAAGCACAGAAAACTGAAGAAAAGGTTACTTTTTCAGTAAAGGTATCAATCACAGAATGTAAAAACAGGTCATCTGCTGTAATTGATCAAATTCCATGTGTTTTACTGGTGAATTAAGGTTGTAGAAGATGACAGTGTTTCTATGGTAACTACAGAGGCTCTGAACATCTAAATGGGTCATATCTGATGACCATGAAAAGATGACAAACTGCATTTTACACCAATTATTTCCATGTGCTGATAGGATTAGTGGTTCATAAGGTATAAACACTTTAGATCATTACATGCTTTTGGCCAATGGTAGATGTTTGGGTTTTTATTGGTTAACTGGAAAATGTGCTTCTGTCACACATTAAGTGCATTAAGAATTGCATATCTTCTCATAAAATTGGGCTTGTTTGCCATTTTCATGAATTGTTTTTACTGTGACAGTATAGAAAAAGGTAAATGGTGCTAATGCTACCTTGTCCCGTTTTCCTGTGGTGTCTTCAAGTTGGGTTCTTTCACAAGAGAACTTCACTCTCACATGTTCACCCAAGTGGCCAGACAGTGACAACACTGCAGCATATTGAGCTTGTCCTATAGGCACATCACGTAGTCCGCCTCCAAAATAGAATACGGTATTTGAGTCACGCTCACATGACACACACACACACCTTTAAATGTGTATGCGTATATTTCTATATAAGTGTATGAGAGCTGAGAGGTCACGGTATTTATCGGACACATCCTACCCATCAGTATAAAAGCAGTTTGAACACAGTTACAAAGTGGTAAAAGATTGAAACAATATGAAACACAACGTTGATGGAGTATGAAAAGGTTTGCCTATAAAGATGGAGCTTAACCATTAAGGACATAGAACTACTCAATTTATATCAAAATCTTGCCTTTTCTAAGTTACTTATCGCTATTTTTTATTTATTCTTTTCATTGTGCGGTGAAAAACATCTATTTTTCTAGATTTAATTTGTTGACCATGTGAAAAACTCAGACTCGATGCAAAGTTTTTGACACGACAAAAGAGAAAACGATGTATCTACGTGGAACAATCCTTTTGCAAAGTAAATATGTGTTGCATAAAAAAGGGAATCTCTGTGTTTTTGCCGCTTTCCACGAGTTTCATTTTGCTGCCAGCTTGAAAAGGACAGTTAGGTTGTGATTATTTCATTACGGGAACGAAGTGAGACGTTCATCACCAAGTGTTGCGTCTTACTTGGCTTGCGTGTGGAGTTTTGACACAATGAGCCAAAATTCGGCATTGAGTGTACAAGAAATTGCACAAAACTGTAATAACTTGGCAGCTGCAATTTCGAAGCAACTGTAAGCAGCTTGAGAAAGTCTCGAATTAGTGTAATCTGGATGGGAGATATTGAATCTGTGGTTGGAGATGTGTACTGTAGATGAAAAACTGGAAAAAGGAGTCGACACAAAGCAGTCAGGTGAAAAACACATGCAATAACACCCAGGAGCACACAAGGGATGTCACATGACTCAAATAAATGCAAGGAAAGGAATATTTAAAGGCATTACTCGTCACCAGCGGCGTCAACTTATGGGAGTTTTTACTGCTGAGCCTGTCGCATGCGATGCAAAAGGAGGTCAGCGCCACATGGACACGAAGGTATTCATGACCAAAATATGCAGTGTACACTACCTTGACCTTTGACCCCCATTTAACCCTTTTTAAAAGTCAGGCAGGGTCACTAAAATGTGGACATTTATGGAAGGAGGACAGAAATACCTGCTGGGAAAGCTTTGTGGGAAGACACACGGTATTTTCCTGTAGGTATGAAACAGTTGGTCAGAGAGTACGTTGGTAAAAGGTCATGTCAGCAGGAATGACAGACCCTGACTTATAATGTAGATGAATGAGATTGGGATGATTGTCATAGGTCCAAAGGTTATTTTCGCAGAACGCTGGCAGCTCCGGTTAAAGATTTTTGTCAGGGCAAAGTTAATATAATGTTCAGGGTAAACACATTACATTTGAAGGTTAACCCTGCAGAGATTAAAAACAACACTGTCAAAGAAGAACAGAAAGTTAACACTCACATCAGACATGATGGTTGTAACCCCCCCCCCCCCCCAAAAAAATTCATAAATACATAATGAAATAAAAAATAAGGTTGCTGATGCTACGTTTATTTAAATCTTAAAAAAGGCAAAGATGATACAGCAGCTTTTTTTCTGCTAAATATTTTTAATACTTCCAGTTCCACCAAACAAAACAGATAAAAAAAAAAAAAATCAATTTAAACATCAAAAGAGTGGCTCAGAGCCTTACAGAACAATTTCAGTCTCGGCGCTTTGTCACACTTCAGTTGACTGCTTCACTTAAAAAGAAGTTGGCAGATTTTAAACAACATCTCGACTGTCAAATGGCATCAGATGAAAGTTCTGAAAATGAAATCACTACACGTCTTAACAGTAACAATAATAACTGATGAGTCTGTTTAAAGTCTCCCACAGTGGATATGTTCTGTACCAGGGTGGGTTAGGACTTCCACTGCTGGACTATTATCAACAAAACTATTATTCATACATTTGTCCACCAGAAGAAACAGAGAAACAATGAATCCATATTAAAAGAGGAACTAAATGCTTCCAACGCTTTACATACATGGACATAATTTGATTTAAGGTGTTTTCCCTACATTTTTTTAACCTTTAAAAACCTTAAGTCATGTTATGAGGCATAATAACAAGAGGTTCTAAAAGCACAACAAACCCGCCTTTCACAAGCATTTGCCTGATTTACCTGATTTAACCTACCTGTTTTTTTGTTTTGTTTTTACCTGATTCTATCTGTTATCACTATGAAAAACATTTTTGGTGAGTTTGACCTAATGGGATCTACTTTGGTCCACCTTAATTTCAAAATTTCATCCTGTATTTTTGTGTAAAGTTGGAGACAAACAGACAAAAGAAAGAAAAAAAAAAAACTCTAAAAACTAACCAAAAACAATATCCTCACCTCCCTTTTTGGGGGGCAGGGTAAACATTAGGTTTAATATGTGTTTTCATTAAAAATAAATACATAAATCAATAGCCTCATTAAAAAAACATCTCCTCTACTTCTCCATGTCCACATAAATATCTGTTGGAACATGAGATGTTACATGTTTCTCTTCCATTTTCCATCTTTGATAGCTTTTGGTTTCCATGCCACATCTGGAGGCGTTGCAAAAAAGCTCAAGATGAATCTCTAAAGCTTTTTTTTTTGTTAAGTTGTCAAGACTACTAACAGGTTCACCCTTTAAAACCAGAGTTATGGTGAAACAAAGATTTAAAAAAAAGAAGAAAAGTTCTGTGATGGAAACATGAGAAACCCTCCAAAATATCAAACTCTGCACATTCATTGCAGTTAAAGACAATGATTGCAGTGATTAAATGAAACTTCAGTGAATTCAGCAGGTTTGAAGTGACAAAAAAGCAGGCAGGCACTGACCTTATATACAGTTACTTATTGGATTTGGGCCAAAGTACTTCTAGGAACTTCATATATGACCTGACAGCAGCTGCTCACACGGAGATGTCATGTATAAATGTTCAGCTATACGATGTTGGCTAATGCTGTAAGAAATCTAGACTGAGAGCATTATACTAATAATAACCACATGAATTTCCATTTTCTCTTTATTTTATGTCCCGGTCATAGTAAAAGCTTTACATTAGTTCACTTATAAAAATGAAGACGAGTCATTTATTGACCATGAACAATGAAAGATGGGTAAAAAATGCACTTTTCTTTGTCTTTTATACTGTATTTTGTAAACATAAGCTGCAAAGAGAAAATATGTTATAAATAAATGGGTAACACTTTATAATACCTACACACAGTTCACTATGTATTAACCACTTATTACCTATTTGTTATTGTTTGTTCATTATGCATTAACCATATGTTACCTATTTGTTAATGTTTTATTCATACACAATTTATCATAAACACAATTTATCTTCTTTTCTATGAACAAACCATTTGTAGCCGTGTGAAGAAATCCTTTATGATAAATTGTGTATAAGCAATACATTAAGAAACATTAACAAAAAGGTAACAAATGGTTAATACATCAAGAACAAACCATTTACACATGGGTAACAAATAGTTAATACATAGTGGAATGTGTGTAGGTATTATAAAGTGTTACCGATAAATGAAACATGGCATATGAAAAAATGACATGTACCAACAGAAATGAGGTCTCTTAAGATGTGGAAGGTACAGAGTGATGATGTCATTAGAACAGCACCAAAGAAATGTCAAGTAGCGGAAAACGATGCAGAAATAGTGATGACATACGGCATTTGCATTGGTTTCATCCTGTACAAAGTGCACCTGCACACCTGTACAATGTGGACAATCTCCTCATATATCTGCAAACCCCCTCCCTTAGTCGCCTCTAGCCACCGGTGAGCTGTCACTGCTTCACAAATAAACCGTACAAGGACACCGACGCAGTGCATGCATGACAGTTGGCGAAAAAAAATAATTAAAAAAAAACCCAAACAAACAACAACAAACAGCCTCTTCATGCACAGAAGCGCAATCATTTATACATGCACCCTCACAGACATACAGACATGTGACCACAATCACTCATATACGCTTGCAGACGCAGCGGAGGGTGGACAGAGCAATCAGCATCTCTGTCCTTGAGCTGCGTGAGGGATACCCAGGCAACACATCACCGCTGAAGCAGCCCACACACACACACACACACACACAGAGACAGTAATACACTTTGGCTGAATCACTTCCATCGATTACAGGCAAACACGCGTCCAAAAGCAAAACTGCAACTATTGAATGAATGTCCAAATGTTTTGACCGTCAATTAACATGAGTGGATTTATTTATTTTTTCACAAGGAAAAATATCCAATGGTCACATTCCAGCTTTCTTAAAATTCTATATTTTCTAATGTTTTGGTTTTAAACCGAAAATCATTTGACTCTCGCACCACGTTGGATAACATCATTTTAAAAATGTTTCTTTTGTTTGTTCTATAATCACTTAAATTAGAAAATAATCAGCAGGTAATTCAACAATGAAAATGTTCTTTAGCCGCAGCTTTAATTAGAGATGCAAGAACACTGCATTTGTCCTTAATATCCTCCTTTGACATTTTGGATTGTTTCACTACTGAGATTAACAATGTTTGAGTAGCTTTTGCCTACATTTTATTCTCCTTCTTTAAGTCTTTTCACTCTCGGCTTTCAATTAAACTCAAAGAATCCACCATTACTCCTTTCTCCTCTCTTCGCCCTTCGCCTTTTTGTAATAATTGTTTTTCCTACCCAATCACATCGTCCACTTTTCTTTAGTTTGTCTTTATTATCCTCAGGGCTGAATTCTGTCTCACAACACTGTACATGTATCACCACAGAAAGTGCAACACAAACTCAACAGGTAGAACAACATAAAAACCAGACAGACGTACTTATCAATACTTCAGTCACAACAGTTTGTGTTGTTTCAGTGCAGGATAGAAGGCTGGTACCATCCACTATCCTTCTGGAATAAAGGTCAAAACCTCCCTGAGTTGTTTGACTAGTCAGGATTTATTTAGAAGAGTCATGATTGTCTTGCTGGATGCACTCACAGTCTGTTTACCATAGGTTTACACATGAGATTAAGCAAAAACAATAAAGAATAGTTGCTGTATTATTCCAACAGGGTGTTTCCTAAGAGCTACTTCAACAGTAAAGGAGTAGAGTGGATAACATTAAATGGATGATGATTTTTTAATGTTCTTTGCAAACTGCTATGGCCTTTTCTTTGTTTATGTTTCTCTGTCTGTGACTTAGTGGTCCTAAAGAGCTTCTAAAATAACATTTCCAATTTGAGTAATAAAATGGAGCGGTTTCTTTCTTTTTTTTTTTTTTTTATAAAAGAACCATTTTTATTTCATTTTTCTCCCACTCAGCACTTAAATTACTACTCAGTTTCAGGCAGTGCAGACAAAAAAAAAAGGTTTTCAGAAGGTAGATTAGCATAGCGTAATAGTATTACGCCACAGATCTGAAGATCCCCAGCACGATTGCTTCAATTCAACAATAAAAGACCAAAAAAACATGTCTGTAGGAGTCCCTTTTGATTCCAGTTTCTACATTAGAAGTCCAGACTTATACAGTAAGGCTGCTTAACCAAATGCAAGCAGATAACTACAGCTTAGTGGATTAAAACACTTACACAACCAGTTGCACTGCTGTGCAACCAGACCTCACACTGCATGTTTGACTCTATATATTCAGTCCAGTACAATGCGACCACACCTGCTCCATTTTCTAATGTCCTACTACACTTTGAACTTTGATTCTAGTTTTTCTTATCACCATATTCCCTGATACAAAGGAAACATCTGTGAAACTAACAACCTCCCAATGTCAAGAAAAACAATTCTGAGCTAAAGTCTGTAAATAATAAACAGAGGTCAACTTTTGACAGATTTATGAGTTTTAATCTGCTTGAGTTTCACATCTCCAACTGGGACATGTTTTTTTAGAAATGCATAACAGGAAAAAAAACACAATAGTTTTGCTTTTTAAAACTTTTGAGCTTGTATTTTTCATATAACGGTGGCGACTAGTTTTTAATGTTGCATGGGAAATTATATGGTACTGGTGTGTCCTTAAAAGTATCTTTATCGCAAGACAAGACCCATCTTTCTGAACTTATAGATGGGTTTAAAATATATCTGTGAAAACAAAAAAGCATGTCATAAATGAAGGCTTGAAGGCGAGAAGAGGAGATGAAGTAGGAGAGCACAGGGAGGAAAGAGGAAGAGTAAAAAAAAGAGTTTCGGAAGACACGATGAGGAAAAACAATTAGGAGGTAAAAGAGGAGCATCAGAAAAGGAGAGCACAAAGAAAAAGGAAGGAAGAAGACTAAACAAGAGAAGGAAGCACTCAGCTGAGTTGAGAAAAATCAACAATAATATCGATAAATCAACAGAATGTCAGTGAGGAATTTGGGGGACTTTGGTTCCACAAACCCCTGGAAAGAGGGAGAACATCACACAAACACACGACACAACAAACACTGCTCGCACAATGAAACAAGTGCTGAACTAACAAGAACTCAGTGTGTGAGAAGTCTCACAGTGTGTGTGTGTGTGTGTGTGTGTGTGTGTGTTTGTGTAACTGGGTTATAACACACGTGACAGAGAGACTCGTGTAGCAGCAGAGCCATATTAGGTAGAAAAGAGAGAAACAAAGAGAGGGACATAAACTTTGTACTACAACCTTTGACCTCCTGGTTTATCTTTAAATTCAGCTCCACAGAAAGTGAACCTGCTTCTAAGAGTTGGCACAGCTGCAGACACACATACACACACACACACACACACAGATATACACACATAAAAACCCACATTAAGTGCGTGTGTTTTTGGATGTGCGTTCGTCATCAGACGTGAAGCCGCACGGGCTTTGAACTTTCCAGCTGTCCCATCAAAAGATCTGCTTCCTCTCCATCTTACACCCACACACACACACACATGCACACACACACACACACTTTTCTTTAGTCATTATGTGTGCCTGCTTCACAAACACACATACATCCACTACATACACAGACACAGACACACACACGCACACACACCAATACACTAAATGTCCCGTCCTTTTATTTTTCCATCATGGTTTATCCACACAGGCATATTGATGATACACACATGCACATATTATTTAATTCTGCTTTGCATCTCAGTCACATTTAGTTAAATTAATAACACTGCCCGACCATTTCTGTCAAACCAACTTTACAAATGCACTCAGGAAGTCTGCAAATAAACTGCATGTTGAGATGTTTTATTTGTACATTTAAATAATTTGTTTAATACCATCACAGCTTGATTAATGTCTAGATTGTTATTTTTTAATGATGGCCATTTATGGTTTGAATAACGAAACAGTTTATATGCTATCAAGTAGTTCCAAATGCAGAATCTACCCCATGGGACCTAAACTTTGGGGAAAAATAGTCAACAGTGAGGGGTAAATAATGTTTTCATCCTCTTTGAATCATACATATGATGTTTGTCAAGTTAAACAATTTTGCAAGTCATGAAAGTAACATCCTGCTTTGTGTTCAACACCAAAATGATCTCCAATTTTGAGAGCAGGGTGGGAAAAAGTATTTTTAAAAAATAAAAAGAACTGTGTAGTTGAACTTGCAGAGACATCTTTAACTATTCTGCTCAGTCGATGTCACCTCTGCATGTACAGGATGTGTAGTATTTACATTCATATATTTTCACAGTTTGGTACTTAAATAATTTTACAACAATCTCCAGCTTTTATGACGTTAAACTGATAAACATCAGACATGTCAATCATGTCATAATTAAATCAGGATTTAAAAAAAAAAAAAGATGTACCTCTGTCATCGTCGACAAATCGAGACAAGTGATGAAAGCCACAACAACCCCACCCCCTCACACAGAATGTAGCTTATTTTGGCATTGGTCCATCTGATGTCATCATGTCTATGTGTGTAATGATGTCAGCATATCAATTACCTCTATACATGTGTTAAGTTTGAAGAAAATTCAAACAGAATTGATGATTTTAAAGACATTTGAAATTTTACCCACTATAAGTAAATGAGAAGTTGCTTCTTTTTTTTTTTAATACATAAATTTTTTTAACTTTGACCTACTTTTCCTAAAATGTAACGATATCTATTCCGTGTCTCTGACAATCGATAATTTTGTATAAATTCAACCAATAGTTTTCCTAATAAACAATCTTCAGGGGGCGGAGTTATAAAATAAAGTCAACGTTTTTCTGTTAAATGATTTATTTCATCAGTAAAGAACCAAGTATTCAACAGGAGAATGTACAGTAACTCCATATGAAAGTCTGCATCATCTTTCGTGGGTTTATTTCACTACTAATTATCAGTTTTATTCTTCTTTATTATTAATCTATTTGTATTATTTACTTCACTACTGCTAATTATCACTCCAAATTATCAATATTACATGCAATATTATCTGAATATGAAATAACCTAAATCAGGATAAGGGGTTTCCAAACTCCATCATCATGTCTCAGGCAAATCGTACATTTGGCAGCCGATTTGGGCTTTCATACAAATGCATTTGGACAAAACTCAGGTAGCTGGTTGGCTCTGTAAACATTGCAGTAAATAACCCAGATTGTGGGACTTTGTGTGGGTGAGTGCTTCTTTAAGGGACCGTGTTTATAGTGGCACAACGACCTTCACGCTACCCCCCTCATCTCTTCCAATAGCACCCTCATTCTGCCGTCTTACACACAAACACACCATTTCTGATATATTTGAACGGCAGAGATAAAGCGTATCCTGCCTTTGAGGTGTGTGTCTGTGGATGCCAAGCCTAAAGGTAAAGAAGGAGAGCATGCAGATACAAGTTCCAACCGGGAGACGAAGTGGCAACCGCTTACGTTCTGTCTAAACACACACATATTTCTCAATCTTCCTGATTCTCCCAAAAAAAAAAAAAAAAAACACTTCACGAAAAATAATGTAATTATGGATGTACACACTGTCACTCGGTCAAAATTTGCAAATTTGTGGGTGTTTTTGACGAGCTGTAAAAGTGTGTATGAGTACATCAGTGTGTGACTGCGTGTGTTTGCATGTGCGTAGGATGTTCTTATGCAAGTGTTAGTCATCTCAGCAATCTTGATATTTCTTTCTATATGAGAGGAAACAGGCAGATTTGATTCCTGTCACTTGTCGACAGAGTAGGGTTATTATATAACAAAATCACTACACCGTTACCGTGACACATGCAATTAGAAGTGTACGTGTACTGCATATTTCTACTAAATTGCTGTTTACTACATCTTTGTAACCTTGAAACCACGATCAATATAAAATGTGATCACCATTTATTCAGATCCTGTTTCAATGTATTTCCGTTCTAGATGGCAACATGCCTTTATTCTGAAGTTGCTGTGCATTTATTTTAAATTCTACCTTTGATAATTATGTGAGGTCATATTTCAGTACATCTACAGTAGCTCTGGCTACAATTGGGTACATTTACTGAAATGTTCATAAATGTACATTGTCCTGCTGTAACAAATAAAATAAAATGAATGAATACAGTAGCTCTGATCTGCCCATGACTGCCCCATTGAAGCTACTACCCTATACTGCCTTGCATCTATTCTGATTTTCTTATATTATAATTGCATTTCCATACTATAACAAAGCACTATTTGGCCACACTGACACACACACACACACACACACACCTGCAGTAACTGACACTAGACAATAACACTAAACATGAGTTATCCAGAAGAGTGTTGACAACAGCATAATTATATGGTTGAGTTAAATGAACTGAGGGGGTTCCTCCCATGGACCACACCCCTTGTATGGATTTAACTGACAACAGGTTTCTGATTTTTGAGAATGTACTGTAAGCAAGTTTACTTGAAAGTCAAGTTTGTGAACCAGTGTTTCAGGCCACGAAGTACTTCCTTCCACAGGCATTATTTAAGGCTTGCTGAGCTTTGACTTGGCTGCCAGGAAGTACATTACATCCATTAACGTCTTTCTCTTTGGCTGTTGTACACCTTGGTGACTGAACAACTACATCCAACGTAGCAGGACATCGCTACATCTGAACCTGTGTCCATCCCAGAGTATAATAAACTGCAGGTTTACCAAGATGGCGTAATCTGTGCTGGTATTGTGGCGGTCTTCCTGTTGCACTGGTGACCAAGATGGAGGAACACAGGCCAAAGAGTTAGAGAACACAGAGAGCTCTAGAAAGCTTTTCTCCACTGGTTTCCGAGGTGTTCAGCTTTTCATTCAGCTGCTGGCAACAAGGCTAATGAAGCAGACCAAGGCTGCCATTCTAATGGGGCTAGATTACACACACACTCACAGAAACTGAGTGACCATTCTACCAGTCTGCCTAGTAGGCGGTCCACTACATTACCGGACAATATGGCCGTCAAAATACAAAAGAGAGAAGGCAGGTTTGGCTCTGACCTGAGTATCAAATAGCATTACACAGTGTTCTGACACAGGGCCACAGTGAGCTAAACCATTAGGCAGATCCGCACTGCAGAGCCAACAGGGACTAACCAAGACCAAGACCAGCGTAATTTATCTACATTTAACTAGATGTGCAATGAATGACTTACAGGTATAAGGCAGAGTGATCTGACCCAAAATATTATAAAACAACGTCTTCTCAGTTTTAATATGTAACATACAGGCAACCAATGGCTTTTTGGACGTGTAAAATGCATTAAATATACTACTAATTCTACTCATTTTACTGCAACTATTCTTTGCTGTTGTCACAAATGAATTTCCTGTAAGAGATCATTAAAATGTATTCCATTCCATTCCATTCCAATGCCATCATAGATGTTGGTGTTGCATTTCATTAATGATTAACCCAAGTGTAGGGATAATTCCAAGCAAGCATTCATTCATAAAGAGGTGTCATTAGCAGGGAGGAGTATTGTCATAATAAAATAATAGTGGCAAAATGATCCCATGTCCAATAATCATAATCACAATTATAGAAGAATGTAATTTACAGTTGATTTTATAATGTTCAAACCAGCATTCTCTGCTGTTGTAAATGGTCCGATGACTCTGCTTACTTAGAAAGTGACTGATCTGCATTTGCTACCTTGGGTCTTTTTTATTAAGCCTGGTACTTTTAAGTCTTTATCCACCAAACTGCTGCTACTTCAGCTGCATCATTGACATGTACATTGCATTAGGGAAGAAAGAGACAATTGAAGTCAATCCAATCCAGTCAGCAGGGGCGTATAGACTAAACAGCTCTATTGGATTGCTGACAGTGAATCCATGCTCTGACAGATTATGGGCGTCATTATCACATAAGATCATCACAAATCTACCATAATTTCTGCCACACAGCCACACAGGGTCAAATGAAAACACATCATGTCTCTATTCATTGTCAACCAGCCCTATTAGTTCCATTTAAATCCAGTTTTGCAAGGCAGGGCAGCCAACAGTAGCAATAGTAACACAGTTTCTTGCTGGTCTGAGTGTGTCATGATTACAGAGCTGTACTTGTTAGCATAGATATCAGCTCAGGAGCAGCACAATGCCATGCATGTTTACAATGAAGGAGGCGGTAGAGCTTCATAGTTTCAGAGATGTAGCGGCCATAATGGGTACTCAAAAGCTTACTAATTAGCCTAGTTGAAAATGTCAGAAGAAAGTGAGGCCATAAATGGTTACTTTTCAGCCTCCACATCCACTACAGGGTGAAATGCTAACTGATTAACTCAGTAGTTCAGTTTCTATTTGAGAACTAACCAGACTTCTACAGTATATAATTATTGATTTGTCGCCCATTGAGTTGTTAAGTCTCGTCATCTGAACCCACTTTATCCTCACTAGGGTCGCGGGGGTCACTGGGGGCCTAATCCAGCTACAATGGGTGAAGGCGGGGTACACCCTATATGAGTCTCCAGTTCATCTCAGGGCTGAACATATATAGACAATCAATCACTCTCACATTCACACCTGTGGGTAATTTAGATTAACCACTGCACCACCGTGCCGCCCTTGAGTTAAATTACTTTCATTGACAGTCTATGTGACCTTTTTAAACTTTACTGAAATGACAACTTTTAATCTCTGATTCCATTGTTTGTTTGTTTTTTTACATCAATCCCTTCCGTCACAACAATTTGTTGGTTTTTACATTTGAGTCTCAAACCTCAACTCCGCTGAAGGCAATTCTAAGAAACACAACCAAGAGCAGTAAAACAAAAGATTAGAGCGTTCCCTCATAATCATACCTTTAAGAGACATAGAGATTCCACATCAACATTCATTCTCTGTCTTTACTTCACCAATTCTCATCACCTGTCTATACCTTTTGTCTACTTTATCTCTTCCTCTCCCCCAATCGCCTTCCTCATGAAATCACCTGCAGAGGAATCGATAAGCTATCAGACCATGAAGACTCCCAGACTCGCTGTCTTTGTATTTCATGCTGTGTCAATTGCCTATCACCCTACCTCAGTCACTGTTTGTGCTGCCTTTCCTATAAATGTGAACGTGCTGTCAAACTAAATCCTGCATTTGATTGACTGAACATCTATCACTCACTTGCGGTAACTCACGCTAGCTTGCGTGTGAGGAATCTGCTCAAATGGACTGATAGAGCAAGAGTTAAATCCAGGAAGATATAGAGTAAGGGAGCTATGGTGACATCAAAGAAACAAAAATCAGAAAGAAGCCCGAAAAATGGGATGAAAGGAATGAATATAGTAAATGAGGAGGAAGAGAGATGAATAGAAGGATGGATGCCAAAGAAAGTGTGAGAATAAGATTCTAAGAGAGCCAAAAAGCAAAGGAAGAGAGAGTAAATGGAAAGTGAAAAGATAGAGAGAGAGAGAAATAAAAGGAAAAATAGAGTTGAAATGAGGTCAGGGGCTGCTGAGAAAAGCACAAAGCTGAGCAGAGCTGAGGGAGAAGCACAAACCATTGGAGAGAAAACACACACACACACACACACACATGCAGGAGGCAAAAAAAAAAGCTGAAAGGTGTGTCAGGGTGAGACAGACAGAGAAAGGCAAAGGCAGGTACACATTACACACAACACAGACACACAATGCTCTGACACTGGGATACTGCAACTGACAAGCAGCTGGTGCCAGAAAAGAAAAACAGCTGATCTACACTAAGCTAACACTGGCAACGTAAAGTACTGCGAGTCAGCCATCTAAGGAACATCAGCGACATTTACATATCATACAGATCTTACATTAAAATCCAGGCTTCATTTGAAAGACAATCTCAGACTCACATGTTTGAATTCAGCCCTTTTTATGAGCTGAGATAATAATTTATTACATTCATGAAAAGGACTCAAAACTTCATTGAGTTCATTTTAATAGCAAGTACCTGATGTTCTGACCTGGTACTTCTAGTACCAGCTGGGTGTTGTCCACCAGTTACACGTGCACCATGGATGTTTCATAAACTTCCTAGTTTACAAATTAAGCTCTGTGTAAATATATTTTCCATATTTTAAACGTTGACAGGTGTCATCCCCTTAGGTAGGAGGCAGTTTGATGGATGAATTATTGCCTATTAAATGTACATTAAAAGATCTGAACTTCAGCCATCAGATTAAAACATGTTCATCACCAATATTTCACCAAATCTTATTGAATCTGTTAGTTATGTGTGGCTTCATTGACTTAGCCTATCGCTTGGGTTTTCATACATTTGTTGGTATTTATAATTGGTGACAAACATACAGTTTTAATCATCATTAGCGATGGTACTCTCTGCTAATTTATCCTTTCAGCAGTGAAATCAATCAGAAAAACTGATTCCAAGCTAATTTTGAAAAATTAAACTGGGTTCAATCAACCATTTTATGAAATAAAACCATTTGGGTATCGTTTTTCTATTATGTGTCAATATACCACTGTGCAAACAGCATGGTCACATGAGAAGGAGAAACAGCCTGTTCTGCATTCATAAAGTAATTAAAAGTAATGATGTGGTTCTTCAACTTTTACATCCTCCTAATGTGTATTTGCAGCAGGCATTGATTGCTAAGTACTAAAATCTGATAAAGCTATCTTAGTTAATGTGTAATGTTTAGATTGTCTTACTTTTTGGTGATATTTGGTGAAAATCTGTACAAAAAACCTTTATATTCAGTATACTATAATTGTATTTTAATGGAAACTGATGCATTACACCTCTTGTTGTCCTGAAAATCTAAGACAAATACCAATCCAATACCCATGATTGTCTAAATATAATTTCCGAGATGTCATTCCGGTGGGAAATTTGTGTCAGTATATCCATTTTCATACATTACCTAGTTTATAGTGAAACTATCAGCTTTAGCAGCTTAAGCCTCCAAACACTGATGCAGTTTAGAAAAAAACATGCAGAGAAAATCAACAGAAAAAGAATTTGCACCATTTAATTTAAATGTAAGCAGGATGTGCTGATGTTCTAACACACAATTGTTCAGCTGTCGAAACACCCCATTAACATTCAGTGACCAGCAGGTGGAGAGACATGAATAAAATAGAAAAAAAAAAAGGAAAAAAAAAAAAACAAGCTCAAACATTTCCCCATGCAAACACCTTCATAATCTCATTCAAAAACAAACACTTTCCTGTCATGGGCACACAAAATGTGACTGCAAATCAATACATGTTTAAACGCATACGCACATAAACACTCACCATGAAAGAATTTGGCTTATTACCCACATTGCATCACAGCAGTGTCAACAGCACGCCTTGGTTTGAAGAAGGGAAACAATGAACAGCAGAGAGGAGGAGTGTACTACACACTACATACAGTATGGGTGTGCTCACGCTTTGAAATGTGCAAAATATTATCAATCAGTCAAAGGGAGGAGGGTGTTAGGAATAGGGGGGGTCAACTATTTATTGCCTACAGATCAGCAGGAACAGACAGACAGATGTACCGGTTCTCCTTAGCCTAATTATGACACCCCTGACAGGCTGGTTCACATCTGATCACTTCATTTAATGGGAAAACTATTGAATCAGATACAAATCAACCCACATCAAATGAATTATGACAGTTATAGCACTTTATTTTGTGATAGTATCATGGAAACTAAAAGAAAAGTATAAAAAAAAAAAAAAAGATACATAGTTGTGCTCATAAGTTTACATACCCTAGAACAATTAGTGATTTTTGGGGGCTATTTTTCAAAACATATGAATGATAATTCAAAAACTTTTTTTCACTCATGGCTAGTGGTTGGGTGAATCAATTCAATATCAAACAAATGTGTTTTTTAAATCATCCTGACCAACAGAAACTATGCAAATAAGCCTGATCATAAGTTTACATACCCTAGTTCTTCATCCTCTGTTTGTTGTAGTAGTTGTGGATCAGAGACTTTATTTACACAGATGCTAAAGCTGCTCATTCTTCTTGGTAAAACACCTTCAGTTCCTTTAAGATTTTGGCTTTTCTTGCCTAAACTACATGTTTGACTTCTCCCCTATCTGGCGTAATGATTCTGAATAGAGTGACTGAGATGGACACTCCATCTTCACTTTTTTTCTGCTGTAGCCAATAACAGGTTGACTTGGGTCATTGTCATATTGGAACCTCCAAGACTGTCCCATGTGCATTCTGTCAAGGTATGTAAACTTATGAGCACAACGGTAATGACAATGACACAGGATTAAAACTAACATTAGAATATGAATATATATATAAATCTGGTTCATAGGATGACAACATCTATGACAATGAAAAAGCTGAAATAAAATGAATAATTCAAAGTTAGAACTGATTATTGCAATAACACTTGGATTCTCTCTCTTACAATGAGGTATATTTGGATATTATATTAATGTATTCATTCATTCATTTATTTATTTATTCCCTTCATTCTCTAAAGAGTTGCAGGGATGGAGGAATTCCCTGGATGTGCCCCCAGTTCATTGCAGGGCTGACATTTACAACCATTCACTCTTATATTTATGCCTATGGATGGTTTAGGCTGAACAGTTAACTTATTATGGTGTGTTTCTTTGGATGGTGGGATGAAGAGAACCCACGCACATACTCAGATCCAGCCCATGTCCTTCTTGCTGTGAGATGACAATAGTGATTCAGATCATTAGTGAAGCTATTAAGGTATTTATTCTATTTATTGTATCTTGGAGGGAAGGTTGCAATATAAGGACTAGGTGTAGTACATAATTATATTTACACTGATTGTGTGACTGTTTTGTTGTTGTATGTGTCCAGGTTCTTGTATATTTACGTTTATATTTATCCTGACCTTGATAAATAATATAAAAATAACACTTATTTGATGATTTACTTTTTTTCTTCATAGCTCTTTAAGACTAGGGCAGCAACTTTAGCTCAGTTTGGAATGAGTTTATGTCCCTAGGGTCACCTCACATCAGCTCAATCAAATTATTGTTACTTCTTAAATGCAACTGCAGTTTTCAACAATCTATTCCAACTCATTTAAAATGATATAATTTATAATTATCTAATAATACAACCTTGGATTTTACCCAATATTGGATCAGACTGGGAATCAATAACACTACACTACACTACAGTATGTCTATCTAGACAAAGTGGGCAGTACTGAACTGCTGGCTAATTGCAAATGATCTAAAGGGAGGAATAAATCCCTTACACATGATGCGAATGCTGACATATGTTTGTAGTGGTAAAATTGTATATGTAAGCATTATGCACGTGTGTGTAATGAGTGTGATGTCAAATCACTGCAGCACTGAGCAAAGTGGTCACGCAAGCTGAAACTGCCTTTGGGAAGTAGGTCAATGTGAGACACAGAGAGAGAGAGAGAGAGAGAGAGAGAGAGAGAGAAAGACTGATGAATGGAGGGAGAGTGAGACACAATCATGGCCAAGTATAAAGTCAAAGAAATAAGAATGCATGCAAAGGCAGGAAGGAGGAGTGACAGTGGAAAGTTACCAGTTGGACACAAGCAGGATGCCTGTTTCACTGGGAACATGTATCCACACGCCATATATGGCATGAATATGAGTGTGTAAGTGTGTGTGAGAAGCAGTAAATACAGTATGTGTGTGGTGCTGTGTTTGTGTATGCATCCCAAAGGACATTCACGACCTCACCCACCTCTCTCTCTCTCTCTCTCGCTCACTCTGCTGTGCACATGCAGGTAGAAGCCTGCTGTTCTTCACTCTCAGCCCACATGAATCACACACACACACACACACACACACACACACACATACACCTCTAAACTTTCCATCACTAAGTCTTACAGAGCCACCTAAACCCATCAACTGAAAGCTAACTCCACCCTAATGTGTTTATAAATTATCAGTCATATTACAGCACATTATCAGGAGAATATACCACACTATCAAGTTTATTACATTTTGGATACCTACAGAGAAAGGATTTATTAAATTCTGATGAGTTATTGCATTAGTCAGGAGCTTGTAATTGATAATCTCTTTAATTTTGTTGGCTGGAGATAAAAATCAGACCGGCTGTACTGAGAGATTGACACAGTAACAAGGAGATGTACTTATTACGATTGGAGCCAAAGTCACACACAGGTCAGATGTGTACTGAGATGTTACTGCTCAGCATAGGTGTAGATGACACAACACAGGGGTTCTGTTGGAGTACGTCACAATTTGCACTATAAAGATTGTTTACATTCCACAACTGACCCCATTGGTATTTTGTTGTGTAACGCTATCCTATAACTGTCAAATCCTTCAATACTGATGATGAAATTTAAAGGTTAAAAGTTAGGACCTCTTATGGAAGAAAGGAGCTGTCAGAATCTTTTATTTTTCAATCCAGCGCTATTATATAATCAACTGTATATAAAGTGAGATGCGACGTTCTGGTGACATGGCAATGTGGTGCCTCTGTGATGCGTTCAGGAGCCACAGTTACTACAGTACAGATGAGATGGACTTTCTCAGACGTATCTTACAGTCATCCATCTATTAATCATCTGTTCTTTTTTTTTCTACTTTACATAACTTTTTACATAACATTTTATTTTATTTTATTGCCACTTATATATTTATAGCATCACTATAACATATAGAAAGTTTCATCATAGTCGGTGAGGTGCACTGACTCTTTTTGGCACCAATGAACAGCTTTCAATTGGAAAAACCACTTCCATCTTTGAGTCCAGCCTTCAGTTCCAGAGACTTCAAAGACCTGTACAGTACTTTGACCTTTCAGTTTGGCATGAGTCCCATTCACTAACCCTGGCTTATGATCTATTCTGCAGCCAGCCACCAGGAGGTGACTGGCATATTTCAGATTTGCTATAGAGGCCTGACCGGCCATCCATTTAAAATGTTTATTTATAATTTTTAATTATATATATATATATATATATATATATATATATATATATATATATATATATATATATATATATATATATATATATATATATATAATTTTTTTTATTAGATTATGGAACACACCTTTGCCAAGGAACCTATTTATAACACACTCCCTGCTGAAGCACACACACACATACATATATTAGCATGCCTTTTATCTGAAGAAGCAACAGCATCTAAAAATAACAACAAATGGCTTTTAAAGTGGTGGAATGGGAGAGGAGAAATGCTTAGTGTGTGCTGCTGCTGCTGCATTGAACCATATCAAATAACATTGTGCTTAATGTGCTGCATTTCTAGATAACTGCTGCAAGCTAAATCTTTGAATGTGTGTGCGCGTTTGTGTGTTGTGTGGAAAAGTGCATGGTCACACCAGTCAGTGCTTGCCCTCCCCTGGTACCTGGTTGCCGACGTAGGCCATGATTCTAAGTGTGTGTGTGTGTGTGTGTGTGTCCTTGTGCCTTCCTTACACCATGGAAATTTCCTTTAACCTCGTCTCTCATTTACACTTTTGCCCTTGAGAGCAGACAAACCCACATGAAGGTTATCACACACACAGGAAGGAAGCAGGTGAACCAACAGTCACTGTATTATGACTATAAACAGTATGTAAGTCCATGTCCTAAAACCAACAAATCTGCTTAACTGTCACATGATTATTTGTGCTACTACTACTACTACAGGTGTCATAACTACTACAGTGAGTGCTTCTAACTGTACCATTGCATTAGTGACATTTTAACTACTAGTGATGCGTAAAAAAAAAAAAAAATCATTGTGAATATCCAGCATCCATGCAACCAACCCTCTGGAAGATTAAAAAATGGATGAATGGATGAATAATACTGCTAATATATCCTAGTATTACTGCTGCTCCATAGACCTAGATTATGTTCATTTTTGCACCCTACTGCAACCAAAGATGCACCGAAATAATCAGCAGCCATTAACTGCTGTGGAATTAATCATTTTTCAGTTGGTTGCGGAGTCCTACAAGCAGTGAACATCCGTTTTTACAAGGGCAAACATTGTCACAGTCCTAAAATGGTACCAGTGTTGCTTTTGAGTTGGTCAGACCATCTAACAACTGGTTCACATTAGATGCAGAGCCACTAAAAAGTATCCATCTGAATAAATATAATAGCACACAGTAATCCCAAACACACTTATGACCATCGTGCAATGCAATGTAAACAATGTAAATATTGTGTATACAGTATGTTATATGCCTGTATTTTATACTGCACTTTATTTTTTGCTGCCCTAACTAAAAAAAATGTCCCCAGGGTGGGATGAATAAAGCACGATTCTATTCTATTCTATTCTATTTTCTGTCTGTTTCCCCTTATGGAAGCTCATCTTTTCCTTCTTCTATAGATTGTGCTTTGTTTCTTTGTTCTCTCATGTGTAACTGGATCCTAATTCTAGAGGCAAAGAGGTGCTGCTTTTGCCTTGAAGCTAATCATCTTGTCAAAATTGGATTTCTTTTAAGACACCTTTTGTGTTTTATTTTTATTTTTTGCTAATTATTTTTCAGATTGAATAATTGCTTCATAATAAGTGAACTAACAGCTGCTATACTTACAAAAAGCTACACTGTTAAGACTGCTCCTGTTCTTACATCCGCAGAAAAACCTGGTTTTTACCTGTAAAATCTTAAGGATAACGGTTGTGCAGACTGTCCAGAGACATTGCACTAACATCCTGCTGTTGCAGTCCCAGCACAGGAACTATCCTGAAACTATGAAGGATGACATTATCCATGAATGCACCCTTAATCCCTAACCTTGTGCTGCATGAGTCGTAATACAATAATCCTGCTACAGTAGTAGATTATTGGAAAGGAAGGAAGACGCACTGGTAGGGTGTATATACGCTTTGGTCGGCACCCAACCAGTGACTGTGTGAGTAACCTTTTTCGGACCAGTAAGCTATAGTGTCAAAGGAGTGATGATGTGTTTCTACAGTTGGGTGCTTGCCCATTCACAGTCCAGACATCTTTACAACTCGATCTGTCTGTCGACTAATTCGGGCCGAGTCCCAGCCCAAACACTGGCCTAACGCCAAGGCGGGAAGGAGACCATAGTGGACTGTGACAGAGTCCAAACCAATACCGAAGCAGCGTTTCCACATCCAGCCCTGACACCGCTCCCATTCATCTCCTGTGTTTTATTAGAGCAATTCACAGCATCGCAGTCGATAGAAGCAGCAGCGGGAAGAGTCAAAGTCTAATTTTTTTACTCCCGTAGACAGTAAGTAGTCTTTCACAGCAACAGATTATGTTTATTATTTTAACAGTTCCGTGCAATATTTGTGCAACAACCAAGATAAAAAGGTGCCTATTTTGCAATATACATCATAGCTTCATAGCAGTTATTACCGTCCTGAAATTATCTTTAGATTTATCCTCATTTAGTGTCAGTTCTGTTTAAGTGCATAGATTATTTAGTTGAAAATAAACAGAATTTTTATTTCCTTTTTATGGGGTTTATAGAATATGTTTTCATTTTTCAGTTATTATGAAGGGCGTCGTGATTTATAGCAGCTGAAAATGACAACAGCATCAAACTTTACAAAGACATTTTATCTCCACATATATCAAACAACAGGAAAAGGTGCTAATTGATGTTTTTCACTGTTAGTTTAAAGTTTAGTCTAGAAATATATCAGCCTTTCTCCATATAAATACAGTATCTCTACGAAGTAAACCCTTTGCAAAACACTTCCTTTTCATATCTATGAAATATACTATGCAACGCTGTTGAAAAACAACAACAATCGCTGCTATTGTGACGTGGATTCCTACTACGCAAACCCCATCGACTTCCGTTATCTGTTAAATGCTTCAAATGCCACCACTTGTGCAGATGTGGAGAGCAGGCTAACATCAGGCTCTGTAAACGCAGACATCTCGCTGCGTTATCAGCATCCCTCTCATCTCATCTTGTTAGATTTTTGAAACGAGACACAGCCCTCTGTACACCCTTTCTGCTTTAAAATAAGACATTTCCCTGGTGGCTGCCCTGTGATAAATCAGGTAGCGAAAGAGGAGCACTTTAGAAAAATAGGGCAGCCGGAGAACTCGGCGACCACTGGGCCTCCACATGCTTCCCTACAAAGCCTTGAGCTGCTGAGGTGAGATTGGATTCCCTCTCCTTCAACCCTTCGCTATCTCCCTCCAGTGCTGTGCAAAGCAGCAGGGCGTATGCAGGGGTTTGTGTGCATGTGCAGGGAATGACAAATAACTGCACGCTCATGTTGACACTATCAATATAGTAACAGGGACTTGTCGTGAATACAAATTGCAAGGGAAGGTTAGCTAAGGACATGACGCTGTCTACATGCACATCTGTACAATCACACCTGGTGACATACGTGCTTGGATTAGCAGAAGAAGAATAGGTCTGAGATGTGAGGAGAAATTCTGATATGTAATCATTAATTCTCTGGAGCAAAGCATAAGCTATACATTTACATTCGTCTTGCATCTACAGAGAGGAACGTCTAGTGAAGAAAGAGGTATTTTTTATTGATCCTATATAACAACAGAATGCTGTTTGTTGAAAAAGTAGTTGAGAATCATCATCAGTTTCTTAAGCTAAAAAAACTCCACTAGAAGTAAAAGTCCCCAGTGTGCATGATGATGTATTATAATCTATGACATCATTAGATTTTTAATAAAAAAAAAGCATCACTGTTGTGACTACTTCATATTCAGTTTGATATAAAGTAAGACCAGATAAATCTGAGCACTCATTACATGATAAATGGGAGACCAAGCTAGCAAAGTAAACATTCTGATACACAAATCTAGTCCCCATTCGTAGATTTTTTTTTCCTCTAATCTGTTATTTTTGGTGACATATTGGATGATTTGAGCATTTACTGAAATGAAACCAAGTGAGAAGATCAGAGGGATAAAATCACTATTTGGTGGAGCTGTTTATAACTCATAGACGTCTGAAATGTGAGGCGACTACACAATGTTTTTTGTAAGATGTGATACGACACAAAAGTTGGAAATCACTGGTTCATTTTTAATCATGTGTTGCGTTGTAAAAGCTTCATATAATATCAATTCATTTCTATTTTTCTGACTGTAGCCACTTGCAACACTGCACTTTTGGGGTTAATTCATCACTGTCATTTTGCAGAGTGTTTTATTTTTCTAGCTCTGTGTATTTTTCCTGCTCATTGTCCGATATTTAAGCTTGTCAAATGTAAAATTGATAATGATGATTGATGACTTCCTATTCCACATGTGGAAAGATACTGCCGAAAGGGTGACAGCCACTCTCTATTTAACATCACTTGTCATGGTCACAAATCATTTGCCTGAAGCACCAAAACACTGCAATAAATATATCATTGCAAGTTTGGACGTGTGAGAGTCTTCTTGTAACTTTTAAAACCTTTATCATAAAAATCAACCAGTAGCAAAGGCTGTAAATACATGCAGTAGATTGGAATATTTTAGCATTTAAGTATTAAGTTGCATCAAACCCAAGTGGGCAAAAAACAACAACAAAAATTAGAGAATTTCCTCAAATTTCCACCAGTGATCTCTATAAGCAGACACAACATATTCACTTATGCTGATGTAGAATCAGAATCAGTGGTTCAGTTTGTGCCCTGAAAAATAAAATTTAATGAGTTGTAGTCTATAACTTAATTTTGTGTTAATTAATCAGCTAATCACAGCTGTGCAGGTCTGGGTCTGCAGGGCAGTTTAACATAATATTTACAGTAGTCACCGGGTGCTAACGCCATGAGCAGCCATTTATCCAAATGGCACGACTGAGATGCAAAGGTTAAATGGAATGTAAATGATATTTTACCAATAAATAATCCAAATGGTAAATCCTCTGTGGCCTGTTGAGTGTCTGAATGTGGCATGAAAGATAAGAAACATAAAGAGGAAAAGATGGAGTGTGATTAGTGGTGATAACAGTGAATCATGGTGCTGACTGTAAAGTATATAATCTGTACTAAAGCCATAGCCTGGAGAGTGAGAGAGAGAGAGAGAGAGAGAGAGAGAGAGAGAGAGAGAGAGAGAGAGAGAGAGAGAGATGGTGAAAGAAAGAGAGGAGATGGAGGAGAAATTTACATCTTCACATCCCACTCTGCTTTAAGTCAGTGTGAGACTGGCAACAACCTGGAAAACAGCAACAAACCTAATAGATTTCCATATAAATTAAGACGACAAACGATGAATACCTAATAAGACTCTCGCTCACTGGTGTCTCTTGGCAGAACCCTCCCCCCCCCCAACTTTTCCTCCTCTTTCCTTACACCGTATCTATTCTCTCTGGTTTTCACTTTAACACACGCAATGAAGCCATTGTGCGTGCTGGACACTTTGCATGGTTGAATGCTGCTCTGCTGCTTCACCTCAGGGAAAGAGGACACGTTGGAGAAACCCTGCAGTGAGCATGCAAGCGAGATGCAAACTAAACTTCGGGATTCTGTGATAGTCCTGAGTCTGTAAAGCCCTATCGTGTCTACTGACTGTCTTCCCCTGCATATTTTATGACCTCTGACCCTTTTTTTGTATTTCCTTCAGCTACAGATACTTTTTTTTAACTGTAGTGTAAGTCATTCACCTTAGAAACCACACCACAGAATAACACTAGTTTGTTTTTTTTTTTTATGACCAAATAAGGCTAAAGTGAAGCAAATACCAGGCCCAAGTGTAGCCTGATAGACTAGTCTAATGAAGAAGTACTGTAAACCATGCTAAACCATGCTGTTCAGTAAGCCCCTGGTAGCCCAGTTTATCCCTGTGGTTGCAACCAGGTTAAAGGTTAGTCCTCCAAAAGCCTTCTTGAGCTGTGTACAGGAAACCTAACGCTAAATGACCGCAAATTATCACATCACTGCAGGTTATGATTTGTGCATTCAAATGATTTACTGGTGATTGATGTTAAATTGCCAGCAAATCTTCAGATATTTGCATTCGCATCTGTTTGGTTAAAACTAGTGCAATATTAGGACTAGTTCAACTATTTCAAGAGGAGGATGTAATTCCAGTGGGAGATGTAACATTTACAGAAGGTGCTCATAGCTTCCCAGCACTGAAGGTGATTAGTCCACTTTAACCTGCAAGTGTTTATATAACAAGAGAATGTAAAAAATATTTAAGATGAGGTAAGTTTTAGTGTCCAGTAACCTATAAATCAAATCAAACTAATAGTAAAGTTCACTTATATTCTCACCATAAGGAACTTCTGCAGTTAACCCATACAAGTACACACAAATGGAATACTTTGCTGCCACATAAGACAGCAGGGGGCCAAATCCACATCTAAGCTAGTACCTTGGTCAAGGGCATTGACTGGAGAATTAACCAAAGATACATGTTTGTTTGTTTTTTTTCATAGCAGCAAAAACCATAAAAACTAAACCTCCACAACACAGGAAGCACAGAGAACAGAGACCACACCACCACACATGCTGCATGCAACTGAGTTTTACGAGTTAAAGCTGCTCTTTTCTCTGTCGTATCATGCTTACAGTCTAGTTTGTTTTGCTATGTGTCATTTACTATATGATTGATAAGAAAGCTTTCACACAAATAGTGTAATGCCCTGATGGCTGTTATAAATAAAAGCTCTACTGTATGCAGTCATAGCACAATTTTATAGGTTTGTAATAAGACAAATTAAACATAAAACACCAGCAAAGTTCTATAATTAATGAACAGAATATGAATTTATTAATTTAATGGGTTACTGTGTTACATTTTCTTTTAAGAAAGTACTCTGTGTGAACCGGGGATTGGTGCCGCATACTTTGTGAAATAAAAAGTAAAGAGAATTTGACAAAAAATGCTAACTACTACCTGCCAAGAGCCAATGAGACTATGAGGATTATGAGTCAAATCTTTTCATTATACAGTGCAACAGCAGACCAAACATCCTGTTAATCATGACATAACTGGTATTTCAAATGATTGAGAAAATTATGACTCTCTTTTCATCCAGAACCTTGCAGTCTTAAAAGTGTGTTATTTTGTGTGTGTTTGTGTGTGTTTGTGTGTGTGTGTGTGTGTGTGTGTGTGTGTGTGTGTGTCAAGGCTGAGTGAACAACTGAAAAATCACCAAGTAATTAATTATTGAGTGGTGGCTCACATGCCTCTATTAGCATGCTAGCTAGAAACTGCAAAGTACAACATGTGATTTACAACATGAATACAAACATGAACTTTGCGATCCGTACTTATAGGCATGCACACAAACACACACAAACACAAACCCCTGTAGGGAGGTCAGCGTCTAAGATGGATGCTTGATGAACCTCTGAGGGATCTGAGAGGAAACAGCCATATTCCCAGTGCCCATTCTGACGCACACACACAAAGAGGATCAACCAAACATAAACACTAACATTAACAGTTAACTACACCCACATACACACAAAACTCCAGCAGACTTTATGGGGACCATGAACAGTGTTGGGAATAACAGTGTTAGAGTATAAGAGTTTTACTAACGCAGCCGCATTTCGAGTAACGGAGTAATTACATAATTACTTTATCCATTACTGTATCGCCGTTACTATTATTTGGGAAATAATGTGACATGTTACAATTTGATAAATCAGTATAAACAACAACCACATATGTCTGCACCTAGCTCACATTCAGCTCAGTGTAGAACTCCACTTGCATGTATGACAACAAAATGAATCATGATTTGTTAAGAAGTTGGATAAGTGGGGTCTCAACTGTCCTGTTCCCACGCACACACACTAGTCAAATATACACACACACACACACAGATGATGGCAGCACCAAGTCGCAAGGTCACATTTGAGTTCTGTTTGTTAAAAATAGCAATTGCACTTTTAATATTTTTATAACATCTTAAATCACATTCAAAGTAACATCACAGAACAATGATGAATACCCTGTTTAACTGTTTTTTTATTTTTATTTCTATAACATGTTTAAGCAATTTTGCGAGTGGAGTAACGCAGTTAGTAACACAATTACTTTTTTTAGGAAGTAACTAGTAATTGTAATTAATTACTTACTTACTTAATAACTTACCCAGCACTGATCATGAGTGAACATCAAACAGCCAAATAGAAAACTTTACCCAAACCACAGTCAACTTTATTTCTGAAGTAATCACTGAGCAAAGTGTGGAAAGTGTCAGTTCTATTGATTTAACACTTTAACACACAAAGCTCACACAGTGTTAAATGTGATAAGTGTAACACAACCATCTCCAAACAGGCCACCATGCTGCTTCTTCAAAGCTTCTGCATTTTGATTCATTCAACACTTTTCAATCTATTCTCTGTTTCATCATCATCATCATCATCATGTCTACAAACCCACTGTGCTGACCTTTTGACCTTCGACCTGAGCACTGTGTGTATACAGGATCCGCAATCACTTGAACAGCATCGACTGTATCTGTTAAAAAGGCATCACTTCATCTCTTCATTAGTGTTTTAACTTGCATATCATTTTCAACTTTTTGACTTTTACTCCCTACATTTTTTTAACTTCCTATTCTTTACATCCACAGAAAAGGCTTGTTTTTATACATTGAAGCAGCATTAAAGATTAGTTTTCTTTTGCATCATCACAACTGACTTCAGGATAAACTTTAAAATGACCACAGAAGAAAAAAATAACTGTCTCTTGGTGCATTAATGAGTGCATATCACACACAACAATGGACACAAGACATCTACAACATAAAAGCTGTAAAAAAATAAATAAATAAATAAAAAAACAGAGAAGAAAGGTAGACTGAATAACAGGGGAAAAAGGTTCTGTTGCACATTGAAGTTACTGTTCATTAGTTTTATGGGTTAGCATTAGATAGCATGATGTTTGGATTATTTTGCACAGAAACAGCCAGTAGAAATATCCTTTAATTGCATTTCACAGTCATTTCCACTACAACTACTATATATGTACCTCTGCTCGTGTAGCATGGGGGAGGTTTGTGTGTGTGTGTGTGTGTGTGTGCAGTACAACAAATATAAATGCAGCTGACATTTTTGTTGATTTCACTAGCTTTTTATAATATACTGTATGGAAGCATACGCCAGTGACTCGTGTCAAAGTGAGTCTTTAGTGCATAGTGACAGAAGGGGCAGGTGAGTCACAGTGAAGCTGCAGGCTGAGCACATTGCATTGCACTGCAGCACTGCACATCACGACTCCGAAACGCAAACAGACGGACGGACGGACGGACGAACAGATGGACGGAAAGCAGCGGAGGGGAAGAAATCGAAGAGAGATGGACACGTCTGGCACAAAGCAAGACAAGACATGGCAACCCGAAAAGAGAGTGCAACAAAAAGTGAACAGAAACTAAGAAATAAATAAATAAATCACTAGTAATTACAGAATGGGAGTGCTGCTGTGTGACTGCCCACCTCAGGTTCTGTCTGACCACCTTAAGTGTCTCCTGTCTGTCTGCCAATAGCACAGTACAAATCCCAGTCACTGCCAATAACACCTGTATCCATCACTGCTGAGTGGATCTTCAAAGCCTTCTTATTTATACACCTGTTCTTCTGTCTGCTTGCTTCTCTAACTGTCTGGATCCTTTTTCTGTCACTACCGCCATTAGATCCAATTTATTGGCCTAGATCAAGAAAGGGAGCTGAGATGTAAAAGGTACGTTAGCCACATGAAGATAAAGTACGGATGCTTTAAAGGTTGTTTCGTGCGTATGTTCTCCAGTCCATCCACTATATGACTCTTAGACCTGCACATGACATGAACCAACAGCCAGTAGTGGGAACTATGCTAAAAAGATAGATAAATACTACTACTAATAATATTAATAAAATAATAATAATTTGAAACTTTCACAAATTATTGTTTTGTAGTTATTGATTGTAGGTTTTTGTATTATTTATTGTCAGAAACTGTGTGTTATACTGCTTTTATTGGCCAGCTCACTGAGGCTTTGTTGCCTGGTTAAATAATAATATGTTATTTTAATATATTTTAAATATTGTATCTCTTTTGTTAAGTGATTTATCACACTTTATTATGGAAAAATCCTCTGCATTTTAATTTTTTTTTCCAGTGGACATCAGACATTTTCCTATATTTAATTCACTCATTATGTAAATGCTGAAAAAACTCAGATTAAAGTTGAGCGTTATTTGACCAAAAACAGAGAAAACGGAAGAAAAAAGGACGTTTTCAGCAAAACAACCCTTAATTGATCATAAACTCAGTGTCTCCATCAAACTATCATTGAAGGGTTGTTCTGGTGAATCAATATTGTAGTAGATGACAGTGTTTCCATAGTAACTACAGCGGCTCTGAACATCCAAATGGATCATATCTGATGACCATGAAAAGATGAATAACTGTATTTTACAGTAAATATTGACATTGATTAATAAGATTAATGGTTCAGAAGTTATTAAATGTTTTAGTAGACGGTTTTGGTAATCGGTGGCTGTTTGGGTCTTTATGGGTTAATACCATATGCAAACTAAAGATCTGGTGTCGACAACTCAAACCTTTAAGAACATGCTGGGTACTGCAGGTCACCAGCTTTATAGAACTATAAAATGAATTCCCAAGATAACAGGAACACAAATGTCTGTTACGCTGCAGTGTGACTTTTGCTCTAGTCTGTGCTAGAATATTAAAGGAATGGAAGATATGCATTCAAATGGCAGACAAGTTCAAAGGGTGAAGTGGGAAAAGATAAACAGCACAGACTAAATGTTCTGCACCATTTGCAAGAGGGCAAATGGCTTTACCAAAAGGTCAATCAATCTGAAATCCCTTGCACTTCCTGTTGTTTAGATGTAGTCAATTAGAGACAGATACAACAGATCTGTAATCCGCTATATTTGTAAAGTCCTACGTTAAAGTGTTGGGACAGATTTATTTAACTTTCTTTTCTTTAAATACATTTTTAAGCACGTGGTTGAATCTGTCAGTTAATTTAGTATTAATAATTATTTTTTTAAAAAGGGACAGTGTACATATATAAGCATTAACCATTGTGGTGAAGGATAGATGCTTGTACCAGGTTGTAGCATTTCCTGCTAATTTCCACCTGTAGTACTGATGTGCCATTTAACAGCAAAAATAATAACCTTCAATAAGATCAAACATATTATGACTGTTGTATACAACTAGAATGTTGGAATATTAATGACCGCCATCACAAAATTAAAAGACATTTTCCTTTAACCCTGTCTAATATCGTTGCAGACATGATATGAATCAGATTCGAACATTGCTCTTTTTTTTCCTCGCCATATATCACCCTCTGCTACTCATACTAATTTTCCAGATCTTCTTCTTGTTTTCAGCTGAAACCACACATTGTGAAACACTAACAGAAAGTGAGCATTTCTGGCAAAAAAAAAAAAAAAGGGGGGGGGCATCATTATATAGATCAACATCCCACATTAAGCTAAATGTGATCGGTAAGGGACTGCACGACTTCCGATCTGAAATTGGATAGTATCACCTGATAGCCAGGGGTGAGAGCTGACGGCATGCTGGTTGGAAATGCATGCACATACATTTGCGCCCACACACACACACACAAACAGGAACACACAAAGGCATGATGGTCATAGAATAAAGTGCTGAATGACAGTATGAGGCTGCACAGGGCTTCACACAACCACTAATGGCTTTAAGCTTTATTAAGTTTTCCATTTGTTACAAGTAGGCGTTATTTCAAAGATGCAATTAAACACTTAAGAGCTGACTTTAATGTTGATTAGTTTACTTGATAATAGCATATAACTTAACCGCAAGGGAAGGAAAATTTAGCAACCTTGTAAAATTTACTGATCCATTTTTATATATATATATATATATATATATATATATATATATATATATATATATATATATATATATATATACATTTTCCAAGCATTTTGACGTACAAATCACTTTCTGTTTGTATGACTCTATCACTTCATCTCCTCTGAGTATTAAACAAATGAGTCCACAGCGCTACATTTGACAGTATTTCAGATTAAGTTTGAAACCTTAGCAACTCCCAGTGACATCCCTTATTCATAACTCACTTTATGTAGATTCTTGCTGTATTAAAAAAAAAAAAAAAACTGCTTTGAAATGGTTACAGTAAAACTTTTATGATCCCTTTTAGGAAACTGATGTCGACTTTGAAGCGAACAAAAAAAAAACGCATAATATGAACGTAAAACATATGTTCTAGAGGCAAATACAGTTTTTCTTTCAAACACATGCTTTTAGTTTATATGTGAGTTTTTTAGTAAGACAGCGGTTGCTTCACACCCAATCGAACAGCGCGGCAGAAGAACTGACTAATGTGTTACCAGTGTGTGTCTGATGGCTGGTTGTGTCCTGTTACAGCAGGATGTGATGAGTGACGTTAACTCGGCCTGGTCTCCCACAGTCAGTCCCCTGCAAGGACCCAGACTGGCCCCCGACACCGGGTCAATGATTATCATCAAGATAAGGACAAGAGACAGTAGACTGTACTCATAAACTTTAGTCAGTACTTTGACCTGCTCCATTTCAGTTGCTTTTCAGTCATCTGACATTGAAGTCTCACACTAACACTGCTCTACTTTTATTTTTTATAAAGTATCTGCTTCAGACATTAAATGTGCCAAATCTTACATACTTTAATAAGATGAATTAGAAAACAAATGACTTTAGTGCTAGTTAGTTCATGTTTTTTATATATATGATGGTGTGTTATTCCACATATATGGTGATTTATGTACATGTATACAATAGATTTGTAAATATTCCACTAGAAAGAACCTGTAAAGTGAATGGATCATAATGTGCAGACAGTGTTTTGAAGTGTAATTAGTCAGTATTTTTTAAGAAACTACATTTTTAGAGTCATGTGACTGATTCTTATTTGTTGGAATTGTCACTAACTGAAGGGCACATATTTTGCAGTGTGTTTGTGGGAACAAAACATGTTTTATTCATGTTAAGATAACTTATTTTGTTAAATTAGGATGAAATTTTCCTTAACTGAACTTTTTTTTTTTGGCAGGTAGACCACATATTTAAGAAACATGTCAAAGACAGATTGATAGATGTACCAGATAATAAGTACTTTTTTTCACAACAGGTTTTTAAGATTAAATATAGCCAGGATATAGCACAAGATTTAGAGAGGGCTTCAGTGCTTTGATGGCCTGAGCACAAAATACGCAATTCCACTTTCATCACTAATCGACAATCTCACTAAAATGTTAATTTCCAGGCCACATAAAATCTATTTTCTTTGGACTAATAAGCTGTAATTTCTTCCATAAGATATAGAAAAATATGTTTATTCAACTTTATTGCTCCACTTAAGTTTCAAAAACCTTGCACAGCAATAATTTGTGTGCAAATGTATTGAGAAATAAGCACACAATGAGCACATGTAACCGCATATTTGAATGCTGCACTATGTTTACAGTGTCAACCTATGATTGGGTACTTTATCACCTAAACCTGGGGTCTTACACAGCAGTGTGATGAATACACAGACACGGTTAATATCTACAGATAAAAACATATCTCCTCCACTGCAGTCACATCCACACAGACACCTATAAATCTAGAGAAACAAGACATGACAGAATGTCCAGCAAAATATATTACATTAAAATGCATTAGAACGTATTGACAATATCCTCTGAAAATTGAAAATTACAGGCAGTCGTATTCATTTACATCACCCAATAAAATAATCTGCATTTGTAAGAGATGAAAAGCCAAGGTGGCAGTGATTAAAGAGGCAGGAAGAGCTATGTTGGACAGAGAGAGCTACAGACTACAGAGAGAGGGAAGGGGGGTGGGGGGGGGAGGGGGGTAGTCACATGTTCAGAGGAGAAGGAGGAGGTTGGGGGTGAGGTGGGAGGGAAGAGCTGCCTGTCACCCGTCTACGTCACTGGTAACGCCTCCCTCCTTCCCTCCCTCCCTCCCTGCTTGCTTCACTACAACTCACATGACTGCAGCAGCCCTGTTCTGTAACTCCAGTCACGAGGATAGAGTAGTATTACAATAACCAGCCGGCAGGGGCGGACGGCATAGACAGAGAGAGAGAGAGAGAAAGAGAGAGAGAGAGAGAGAGAGAGAGAGAGAGAGAGAGAGAGACAAGCCACTGTTCAGCCCTAATAACCCTGAGTAAATATTAACATATTACCGGTGCGTTTGTAGACTTGATAAGTTTATCAGATTACACCTGAAGACAGAACTTTACCTGCGATATAATGTACAATGTAATTTCTTCCCCTTCCTTTAGACTCCGGCTTTATCTTTCTACCTCTGTGTCACTCAAGGACTTTGCAGTGGTGCTGCATAAGAAGCTATTTTTGCAGAAAACACATGTGATCGTGCAACTTTTTTTTTTTTTTCTTTTCAGGAACATATAGTTTTCCCTCTTTAGTCTTCTTCTCAGCCTCCTGAAGACTGCCCATGCACAGGTGACACTGAAGGACAAACAGGATGGTCCAAAACCAACCATGTATCTTGTCATGTCCCCTTTATATTAAGCTTTTGTAGATTTTTTTTTTTTCTGTAAACGTGCCTTTACTTACCTTTCTGTATTTGTGCACACGTGAACCAAAAACACATTTTTGCCCTTTCTGAGCAGAATTAAGACAGTGTGGAAGTGTTTTTGGACTGGACTCAACTCATCTGGGTTCAGATTTGATGACTGTCAAGCCCAGAACAGATGATTCACATCCATTTTCTGCACTGTTTAGTCTTTGAGGGGGTCACGGAGGTGCTGGAGCCTATATCCTGGGTACCAATGGGTGAAGGCGTGGTACATCCTGGATGTGTTGTCAGTCCATTACAGGCATATTCCTATCAGAATATGCCTGTAATATGTCACCAGTGTGTTTATTCTATACCAGATTAGTAACACACAAGATTGGATATTTTATTTAGGCACCTGTTCATCCCTTTGACTTGACTATACATAAAATGATCAGATATGTATAATGATTTTGCATGAATTCTCATTACAGCGTAGTGATGTAATATTAATCAAACTATGTAAATGGAGACTGCATCATTTTCTTCACATCTGTTGTGTGTATGTGTGTGTGTGTGTGTGTGTGTGTGTGTGTGTGTGTGTGTCATGGAAGCACATGTCACTGCTGCAAGATAAAAATAGCCCACAAACTCCCTGGATCCCACCACACACTGAATTAACCTGCTTAAACTGCCAATCAGCTGTGACAGAACCCCCCTCTTTCTCTCTCTCTCTCTCTCCGTGTCTCCTGCGCACACATACATAAACACTTGCCCCTCACGCACGCGCACGCACGTACATCTTCCTCGTATGACCGCGCAATCCCAGTAATAACAACTGCTACAGGCTCAGTCTTAAATGGTGCACCGGGATGCAGTAAACACAGAGGTCCTGTATGTTCTAATGACAGCCCGTGTTGTGGGTTTAATAATCCGTGAGTATTTGGGAAACTCTTCAGCGTGCACGAGCATTGGAGATTAGATCAGATACTTTGCAGTCAGGTCATATGGGAATTGGACACTTTGCCAAAGTCCTTTAGAAAATCGGTGATTTAATGTTTGCTTGGATGCAGGAGGGTGGGATTAGTATAATATGATATATATTAACATTTATTAATAATGATGACTGTCTGATAGGAGATTCCGGATAACACTTATGTGCAAAAAAAAACAAAAAAAAATGATGCATTCTGCTCGAATGTCACACTGTATGGTCGGTAACCACCAGTCTACACTGTATTTCCGTGGCAGATTACACTGGGATTAAAAGGAGTGTCAATGATAAAAGTCCGGGTTTCATTCTGCAGAGCGGAGCTTCGTGCACCTTACTGTCAACAAATCAATCCAAGATTCAATACACATAGAAATAATGTCAAATCCATGCATTATAGTTGAATCCATGGAGAAACTATGGACATCATCATGTTTATGGACACGATTTGGCGTGTGGGTGATGCTGTGAAATTCCGTGGAAAACCATTTTGCCTGCACTTCCCTGGTAACATAGGGGGTCAACCGACTGACTGGCCATCATCATCATCATCATCATCATCATCATCATCCTCATCGTTATCATCATCATTATCATTATCCCATATAAAACACAGCTGAAAGATTCAATGTTTTCCGTTGCTCTGAGACAAACCCATCCGTGTGAACCAGACGACGGTTTTGTAACCGTTACCAAACGGTTACGCAAACAGGAAAAATCGGGCTAAGTTCCGTAACAAACAATAACAATGAAACAGTGGTATTGTATTGCTAAGGTGTTGTAGAACATACAGTAAATAGATGAGTATGTATATATTACAGAAGGTATCGATGGGAGTTGTTCAACTTTGAAGCGCGCAGCCTCAATAGACGACAGACCCAGAGATCCCCTGTTAAGCCCACGGAGCCTCGACAAGCAGCTTATAATGGAGTGAATAAATAACATTACACAGCACTGATGTATTGCAGTGTTTCTCTTAACAGACATTTTATTCAACAGCAGTCTGAATTTGGTGAGAAAACGACAAAAAGAAACAAAAAAAAAAAGAATCATAAATATCTATCATCCAACCAACCGAGTAATTCATCACTAGACACGTACGAGTGGATTTTCTTAGTAAAACATTTGAAAGCAAACATATTTTACAGCCACTAGATTAATATCATAAAGTCATCATATCATAATAGTCCTCCAGCTAAGTCCATGCGTTCAGAAGCGCACCACGTGTCCAAGTCTCCGGCACTCAAATTAAAACTTCCCTCAAGAATGCGTCAAAAGTTTCCAAAGCGCCCCTCTGCATACCAAATAATCCTGCCAAAGCAGTCACACACACACCAATCCCCGCTTCTATGACCAAAATAAAAACAAAACATTTATGCTTTTTAATCCTCCGTAGGTCCACGGTCCCCTTACGGCTGATGACATTTCCTCCAAAAAAAAAAAAAAAAAAAAAAAAAAAAACACGTGAAAGCCAGACGTCAAGACATAGTAGGCATTCACACACACATGCAGACCCGGCTCGCACTGTGCCGGAGAGATGCTGCTGACAAGCCGGGGAAAGGCTTGCATCAACCGGGTATTGCGTGCGCCATGGCCGGCGACGCGCAAAAACGCACCCGTGTCCGTAAAGCCCCAAGTGCAGTGTATCCAAAAAGGCCCGAATCTTACCTGGCTGCCGGAGTTTTCTGTCAGGTAATTGAAGACAAAGGACGAGAGTTCCTCATCTAACAGTGGAGCGCAGTCCGCCATCTTCTAGTGAATGAGGAGCCGTGGAGTCAGAGAGCGGAGTATAGGAGGAGGAGGAGCAGTGGGGGACGGCCGCCTGCAGGGGGCGCATCTGTTTACACACACACACACACACACACACACACACACACACACACACACTGGGATTAAAGTGGGGTCTGAGGACCTCCTAGGGGTCACTACACTGACCCCAGGGACCCTCCACTGAATAGAGGTAATTTAATTTCATGGCCATTGAATGAGAATTTAAAATTGACCTATTACAGCCAACAAAGTCCCTACAATTATCATTATTATGATTATAAAAGTGATGATGATAATAATAACAATAACAACAATAATAACAATAACAACAACAATAATATTAACAATAATAATAATAATAATAATAGCTCAGTTAGCAGTTGTAGCTCAGATGGTAAAGCAGATCGTCCAATGACTGAAAAGTTGGCAGTTTGAATCCTAGCTCTGACCATCCACACGTCAAAGTGTTGTGATTATTCCCAGTAGATCTGGCAGCATATTGCATGGCAGCAGCCATCTACTGGTGTACGTGTGTGTGTGTATGTGTGTGTGAGGCTAATGTAAAGTGCTTTAAGTATCTTTAAAAGTGCCATATAAGTGCAGTCCATTTATCACCTTTTAAATAATAATAATAATAATTATCTCCACCAAGGTGGTATTAAATTCGAGTCTGTTTGTCTGTGTGTCAGCAGGATTACGCAAAAAGTTCTGAATGGATTTTGATGACATTTTCAGGAATGATAATGGGTCAAACCCATCACGTAACATGTGAATGAAAAATCAAGCCTTGGCGGAGGTCTGCTGTTTCTGACTGCTTTGATAGATAGAAATAACTTCTGCATGTGGTCCAGTATGTGTCAGAGTTACAGCAGGAGTCTGATGTGTAGAGGGCATTACTGTAGCCTCACATTCACACACACACACACACACACACACACACACACACACACACACACACACACACACACACACTCACATACCACCAACCCTAGTGAGGATAAAGTGGGTTCAGTTAATAAAGGAAATAATGACTATTTATATAAATGCAAAATTTCTTAATTTTCCTCTGTTTCATGTTTCACTAATTTGTGGCTTTCTCTACTTGTCTTTTTTTCTGCATTTATTTGTATATTGCTGCTATTTCCCCACAGTAGGATAAATAAAGTCATATTTTATCTTGTTGTTTTTATTATTATCATTAATATTCTTATTATTATTATGATTATTGCTTCCGCCACTATCCAAACACATGCACTGGTAGATTAATTGATGACTCTAAATTACCCATAAGTGTAAATGTCAAAGTGATTGGTCAGTGGTTTCTCTGTGTCAGCCCTGTGATGAACTTTTGACTCATGTAGGGTGGACTCCACTGACCCTAGTGAGGATAAAGTGGGTTCATTTAATGGATGGATTATTATTATTATTTAACCAAGAAGTCCCATTGACAATAGAAATGTTTTACAAGCATCCACACAACATCAACACGCATCTCACAAGAAACACAAATCAACAATGAAACACAATATCAGCTGTTCAAGCAGAACAGACTCTCACAAAAATGACACTCCTCCCTCACTGTATTCTCCATTACACTCTGAAAAGCATGATGGATATGGATGTTTTTAGTCTAACAACGTGGCAGAATATTACTTTTTTCATCAGATTTGGACGCTAACCTCTTAGAAATAAAGGTCTAGGATGAGTCTATGTTTGTCCCATTGTACAATCTACAATATACAACCTTCAAAAATACATTATTGGACACCAAAATGACTATATGAACTACATGTATGTGTTACGAAGTATTTCATACACATGTGCTGTTCCTTTAAAATGTTGCAGAACTATATTGCAACAATAGTTTGTATTTGACTAAATATAAAAGAGACAAAATGGTCATTTTTATGTTTAAGTTTAAGCTTTATGTAATAATTTCACATTTTAACCCCAGACTAATCTTGGAAACTTGAGCCAACCAGCATTTAAGACTTGAATTTTCTTTATCACTAACACATGTGGTCAAATTTCATTAGTTTTAATTGTAGACCAGTGTTATCTCAATTTAACAATGGGAGGACTTTGTTATTCATTGACTTTCTCTTCAATTCTGGCATTACTCTGGAAAAATTCCAGAAACACATTTTATCAAATGTTTTTCCAGTAAAGTAATGAAACAACCTGTTCATCAGAATAAACCACTGAACATTTTGACAACCACAGATAAGTAGTGTAAGCTTAATATTTCGTATATCATTTCCAGATGTTATATAAATGTGCATGTGTGCATCAGTACCACAGTGTTTTAACAACTGCTTATTTAGGAAATAAAATTATATTGTTATGATGAACATTATGTGACACATTGAGGAGATTTAGTGATAAATATAAGTGCAGTACAAATCTGGAAAGATGTGATGAATACCCCTCACACTGTATTAATTAATATTTAAACTGGCCGACCTTATCCTCATTCAAACTGATTTTCTTGTCTAAACCTAAAAACCTTCAGGATGGAAATTATCTGGTGGCAAAGTCCAGGGATTTTATAAAATCATCATTACTCTACCTTCCTCCAAGCTATTGAGGAAAGACTGAAAAGTAGAAGAATATTCAATGACATATTCTTTTGAGATTTACACATACCTGTGGTTTGCAAAAATGTACAATAGCTGTATTTTATTCTGGAGACTGACTTGTAGTAGAGTAATCTGTCCAAATCATAAATGTATTTAACCTAAAAGACCCAAATAGCCACTGGTGACCAAAACCATCTACTGATCTAACCTGTTTAATATGTCTTCAACCACTCACACATATACAGTTGGTGTAAAATGTAGTTTGTGATCTTTTCATGGTCATCAGGTATGACCATTTGAATGTTCAGAGGCTCTGTTGTTACCATGGCAACACTGTCATCTGCTACAACATTCATTCACCACTATGGAGTGAATGAATGTGGAGTTGGATCAATGATGGTATAGTTCTTTTCTACCTTCATGGTGCTCAAAGCGTTTTACATTAGCCTCACATTCACCCATTCACACACACCAGTAGGTTTCTAAGGTTCTGTCAGTCCTACTGGGAGACTGAGTCGGGGTTCAGTGTCTTGCCAAAGGACACTTTGACATGTGGACAGCCAGAGCTAGGATGCAAACTGCCAACTCTGCAGTCATTGGACGACCCACTCTACCAACTGAACCACAGATGTTACTATGATAACAGGTGATGGCAGTTTTTTTATGTCCAGTTACTGACATATTTGCAAAAAAAGTCACTTTTATTTCAGTTTTCTCTGTTTTTGATATAACCTCCAAATTTAATCTGAGCTGTTAGGAACATATACATGATACAGAAAAAAAAAAAAACATATAATAAGGTGGATAATGTTATAATCAATGGTGAAAAACCACTTAAGAAAAGTTATGTCAAGAGAAAAATTCATTTGGGTACTGTTGCAAAATTAGTACTAGTTTTTATGGGTTAATATAATTTCTCATTTCTTATTTTTAGCAGGAGTCTATACAGTGGTACCTCTACTTACAAAATTAATTCATTCCACAAGTGTTTTCGTACCATGAATTTTTCGTAAATAGAGTCACATGTTACATATATAGGCCTGATTCGTTCCAAGGCCCCCCATACTATCCCTCAGACCCTTTAAAAAGCATCATGGATCGCTCCCTCATAGCCAATGGGATGCTACATACACTACCAACATTACGTATTTATGTACATTACGTAGTTACATATAGTTATGCACATACAGTACTGTATTTATGTCTCGGAGTTTTCAGTTTCCTTTCGTAAATAACATTTTGTTTCGTATTCAGAGACGAAAAATTGAGGTAGATTGAAGTAGAGGTACCACTGTATTAGTATATATTACCTTAACATGAATGTACGACTGGTACTGAAACTGTAACTACAAATGGTCAGTATTTGCCTCCTGTCAAAACCAGACATTTAAAAGGTAGAACAAAACACACATGGTGTATGGTTGGAAGCTGCCAAAATACAAAGAGCCCAAACACTCATCGTGCACTCTGAGAGCTTCAAAACTCCAGTCACACCACTCTGCCTTTGTTTTGAGAAGCCAGGACAGGCATAAGTGTTGGCAGCATCATGTTGTTGTTGCTAGGCAACTGCAAAATCAATGTCTGTCACTCAATTTTTCTAGCATGACTTAAGCTGTCATTATTATTTAAAAAAAAAAATCCTATCTGTTGCAACACTAAAGTGAGTCAAACTGCTAAAAAGTTTTCTTGTGTTTAGAGCTGAACTTCTGCAGTTTATCATAATTTGATAAAAAAAAAAATATCAGACATTATTATCCTTCTGTGATGATAGCTGCACATGCTTGAAGTCGGCTATTTTTGGATCTATTGGTTGCTGCCTGTCTGGGATGTTTTAGTGATTAAATCAGTTCAACAAATTACTTTTACAAGTATTTTGGCTGTAAACCGATAAGTGTTTGCACAGTTTCACATCAGTGCATTATGAATAGATGTATAAATGTGTTAGGGATTTACAGCAATGTGGAAATGTAGTGTACTCCTAAAGTTAGAGTGAGTAAAGACCAACCAGTCATCCTCATGTGACCCTTATGTCCAAGTGATACTATAGGGTTTATTTAGCATGAATGTATTTAACATAGAACAAAGTGAGAATAATCTTCCATTATATGCCAAGTTATTTCATAAACATTTATTGTAATGCAAAAAGCTTTTACCACATTTTTATGGTATAATATTGTATTATGAGTTACTGCAATAACAGCTGTTCCCACAAGCAGCTGATATCATCTGGAAGGAAAGTCAAGCATTAGGACACACACACACACACACACACACACACACACACACACACACACTGGGCAGAGTAGGGTTGTCCCTCCATTATAGCACAGCTGTGTGCTGCTCTATATGTGTTGGTCATGAAAAGGTTAAGTGTCTGAGACAGGTGATGGCCATAACAGACCTCTGCTGTGTATCTGTCAAAAGAGGACCTGACAAATCTGACCTTGATATTGTGTGTAACTGTGTAACTGTGTGTGTGTGTGTGTGTGTGTGTGTGTGTGTGTGTGTGTATATGCTCTTTTTTAGTCTGTGTTACCATCTTTATTAGGACACTACACATCCTCGTTTTTTACACCCAAAATGACAACATATGAAATACTGAGTTTGATAGTGTTAGGAAAAAATGACATAAGGCGCTAAGATAAGACATTTACAACAAAGTGTTTTAGTACCGTCTACAAATGAATCAGTGTAATATTTATTTTTTATTTGACAAGAGTTAAAACACAATGTCCTGCACACTTTTAATCCTCCAAATATAGTGTAAGATTCTGTTGAAAGTTACTGCCCTAAAATTTTGATTAGATTGTCTTTATGTAAAATATTTTACATATATATTTATATTTGAAAGCACACATATATTATAATTGCACAAGGCCATTTGATCTTGAAAAAGTAGGTCAAAGTCACCTATTTTCACTAGACTATTGCTTCATGCAAAAATGATTGAATGAACAGATGACAAAGTGATTATAATATCTTTTGGCTGAGGGGTAAAAACAGAACATGTTGGGTTTTTTTAAATAAATACTGATGATTTTTGAGTAACACGGTCACATGCTACAATGTGAGGTTTGTCATGACAACTCTAAGCTACACAAATAAGCCTTCAGTTGGTGTGTTTATACAGAATCTGGCTTATTATGGTCAAAGTGTGGCTGTAGAAACAGTTGACTTCACCCACTGGTTTAACAACTGCTGTTTTTACAGTTGCTATCATGGTTTCTGGAGCTGGACGTGGCCATATTTAGTCACGTGGGTGGAGCTGGGGTCAGAGGTCATGGGTAAGCTGATGGTAAACACTTAATTTGTGACATGATAAAAGCATGAAAAAAAAATTTGCAGAAAAAAAAAATGTATTTTACAGTTTAGTGTAAAGTCAAGATTTCTGTCAAGACAAATACGTATGTTTTATTCAATAAACAGAATTTCAGAAAACACACATATACACTCAAAGCCTGACAAAATAGGTATTTAATAGTTAAAATCTTATTGACTGAAAAATAGTTAAAGATTTATATGAACTGCTTCAAGAACTGTAAAAAAAAAAAAAAAAGTCACATACTTACGTCTCTATTATTATAATGGAAAACTCCTACAAACAGCCAAAATCAATATGATTTTTACTTTATTATTTCTACACCAAAACACTAGGAGGTTTAGGGTTTAGACAACATATAGATGGTAGATATGATACATATATAATTTAGTGCCATTTCACACAACATCATAGATGTACTGCAGAAAGGAAATATCAATGCAGAGTCAACATGATTAAAAAAAACATTAAACTAGAAAAGGATTCTGAAAGCACAAACCTCAACCAAGGCAGACCCCCCCCCCACCTTTGAATGAAGAGAGGTCCCCCAAGGAGGTTATGTTTTTGCCAGAGTCTGTCTGTTAGTTAGCAAGATAAATAAAAAAAGTTATGGATGGATCTTGATGAAATTTTCAGCGTAGGTTGTTAATGGGGAGATCTGGAAATGATTAGATCTTGGTGGTGATCGGGGGGCAAGAACAAGGGATCCTGGATTCTGGATCACTTTGAAATTTTTACATTGTGGTAAATGGAGAATAAATTTCAAAATGATCCAGAATCCAGGATGTCTACCAGATCATGACCAAAATGTAATCATTTGTTCCCTGTGACACTCCCAACACATCCTGAAAATTTCATTAAAATACATCCAGAAGTTTTTGAGTTATCTTGACCCTCCCTGATTACAACCAAAATATAATCATTCATCAAGATCCGTGTTGACTAATCATTTCCAGATCTCCCCATTACCAAATTTCATCAAGATCCATCCATAAATTCTTGAATTATCTTGCTAACTAACAGTCAGACAAACAAACAAACTCTGGCTAAAAAGACAACCTCCTTGGCAGAGGTAATAAATACTAAAATACTGATATAAAATTATTTATTTTAAATAAATGTAAATATGTCAATATATATATATATATATATATATATATATATATATATATATATATATATATATATATATATGTGTGTGTGTGTGTGTGTGTGTGCGTGTAAATAATTTAATTCCAGTAACATAGGTGAATTAATTCAGTTTCCTAAATTTTTTACAACTCGAGAGTTAGGTGAGAAATCTGTGACTGTAATGTTCAGAATAAATCTTCCACCATCAAACATCTGTGACAAACAGAGCAGTGAAGCAAAAAAAAAAAAAAAAAAAGAAAACAAAAAACCCCACTCTACTTTTGTTTGAAGCAGGCAGAGGTGGGAAAAGTAATACTTTACTTATGTAGAACTCAAAATTACACAGTGAAGCCTACAAACACTGCATTAAAGACATGAATTTAGAGCTACTTCAGTAAGTGGTAGAAGAATTTCCAGCAAAATACAGTTTGATGGAACAAAAGTGAAAGGGTCTATTCTGCAGAATGATCACTTTTGAGCTGAAATATTATTTTTAATGACAAACAAATAAAGACGTAAACAAAGTAAAGTCCACATAAGTGTTGTTGCTCATCAAGAGTAAATTTGAAATCATTATTATTTTTTTTGTTTGTTTTCAAGTTGAAAAACTTGCTAATAATTTTTTGTCAAATAAATGCAGTAGAATAATACAATTTCTCTCTGAGGTATAATGTAGTAGAAATAAAAATAATAAGAATAAAATATAAATACTCTAGTAAAATACAAGTATGTCAATGTTTAAGAATATATAGTGAAGGACAATAGGATTAAATTATGATTACTCTATTTTCCTTCGTCATCTTATTAAAACAAAACAAGTTTAAAAAAAATGTGTAAAACAGATTTAAAGGAATGTTGGTTTTGTGACGTAGTTTCAAATAACCAAAATATAGAATAATTATTACTTCATCAAATCACAAGTTCAGTCAAATGGGTGTAAAAATATTCTAAAGCATCTAGCTCATCTTATCAAATACAAAAGTGCACTATGGAACAAAATCAGCTGTACAAAGGTGGCTAGTGACGTCGTTTCAGTTTCTACCCTTATATTACACTGTAAGTGGCCAAATTAAGTCAATCTAATGATTTATGCAAAAGTTTGTTGAAGTCAGACCCAAAAAAACAATCACTCACAAGTTTATGGAATAAAAACTTGACGTGTTGGTTTGTGAACCAGACGCCTGCATGTTTGTACTGTCTTAGTGCACATAAAACTACATCACTCAGGTTGATTTCCAAATGTACTGTCTGTTATATATGACACTACTCTTTATACTTTTTTATAAACCTTCCAACTCTGCCTTTCTTAAATCGACTCAGCTCTGTTTGGCTGAAATTAACTATCATATCTTTGACAGAATAGAACAGTTGTTTAAAAATTACATTAGTATGTATATTATAATTTCAAGTAATTGTATACTGATGGATTGATATCGTGCACTAACTAATAATTAAACATAGGTTTGGTGAAAGTGAGGTTAACCCACTTTCTTCTCCTAATTGTTCTCTGTATTTTATCGATTCTAATACAAACACAATACACAGCATTAGTGTTAACAGCTAGCATTAGCATATAGCACATGGATAGAGAGCATTGGTATTGTGTTGACAATCAGTCATTATTTAGTGTGTTGTGCACTGTGTTGGAAATTACAATTATAGAGATATAACTATTACAGTAATGTTTTATTATTTTATTTTGTTAAATTGCCTTGGAAAGAGATGTCTCTACTCCGGAGCTACAGGCATGTGGGGGATGGGACATTCTACAACAGGAGACAGCAACGGAAAAAAACAAAACAAGAAAGGGTTCGGCCAGGAACAGGAACGAAGAGGAGGAGGTGTCTAGAGGAGACCAACCCAGGGGTGTGGCTGCTCAGACTATTAGACAAAAGACTTTAACTTAAACTATTTGTACTTTAAAATAATCTTAAACTGTAATACTGATTTGAACTAATTTTAAACTATATTTGTGATATTAAACTGAATCAAAAGACAATGGAAAAGTCATTTCTTATGTTAATTCGAGCCATAAAAATGTATATTTAGTTGTTTTTTTCCCCCTTTGACAGTACCTACACTAAGGCAAAAGAGAAAACCAAAATGTGAAACAAATCTGCTAAATTTATATTATATACAGATGCACATTTTAAAAATGTCTAGATTTCTTCTGTTTTCCTTTTCGTTACATGCTGGTCAATAACAGTCTGCACTGTACTGGTGTCTTCTAATGGCTGTAAAACACCTAACATGGTACAATACCATGTTTTGTTTTATTTATAATTTATCATTCTCATTTTAACATAAATATATTTGTATTACTAATACACTACCTCTGTGAGGCAAAATATATGTTTGAAGTATTTAATAGTGGCAGCCATGGTCTAGAAGGCTGGAGGGTCAACATGGGACCGAAAGGTCATCAGTTTGATTGCCTGAACTGGCAGAGATTCTTGAGCCAGGCACTTAACCCCCACACATTTGTTCCCTGGGCACCTGGCAGGAACCCACTGCTCTAAGCAGTAGTGTGAGTGATGAATGGTCTAGTGATGGGTTAAAGGAAGAAGACACATGTTGGTATGTGGTGCGCATGTATGACAAAATAACTACTCTATTCTATTCTATTCTTCAACCAAAAAACCTCTCAGATGCATTTAAGACTCTTAGCTCTACTGCCATTTTTATTTAATATAATATTTTATTGATATATATCACCAAACAAAATCTGCACTAGATAAAATTTGAAAAGCATAAATGTGAATATGGGGCCTTTGGAGTCACAGAACATTAAAATTATCCTTAGGTTTGCTTGTGTCAAACTCTTTCTGAAGTCAATTCAACATATAAATGTGTTATAGAAATTATCAGAAGGCTTACATTTGTTACATATTTTACTATAAATAATCCCCGTCTTCTCTTTGAAGGTTGTTTATTCCATTGTAACTTCAGAAGAAGAAGCCAACATTAATGAAATGTCAGCAGCCTTTCCAAGGTGTCCCAAGCATCTTCTTATGTTACATTTTATATTTACATTTTGGGCCTGCAGCCAGATTTCTGATGGTGACAGACTGTCAGTGAGGTCAACAGCACAACAGTCTGAACTTTTAACTCATCAGCATCACGAGACAGAAATGGCAGAGGTGGCAAACATGACTAGACATCTGATTAATTTAGAAAGATGGTGTATCAGATGGAACAGGTTGTAAAAGACCTAAAAGTGGAGTCATTAAATAAACTAAAACTAGTTGTGAAGCAATTATTTTCATAAAAATACAAGCAAGTTATAAGTATTTGTAAAAAAAAAAAAAAAAGTACAATACGAGTAGGGATTGTCATACAATTTAGAAGAAAACAGTATTAAAATGAGCTTCAAAGGGTTCATTGTATACGATTTACACCTCCTAAGACTTAGAAGGATTTAAGGGATTTCAGAGGCTCTAATTACAGAAATGAAAAATAATATTCCTAATTATGTATTCATTAGTGTACAGACAGAAAAAAAAGAGAATTGTTGAATATTCATTATCTTACAATGAGATGTTTACATCAACAGCAGTACTGGGTCACCATTCACACATAGTTTGTAATGTTGTGGCACCATGATTCTACAATATGAAAAGCCTCGCTCTCTTTTATCTGTTTTATAGACGGTGTCATCCAGCATTAATGTTAATTACAGTGATCTATGATTGGGTGTGGACCAACATTAATGTGTACTTTGCTAAAAAGGCTAGAATGGAAAAACAAACAGGAGCTGCATGGGAGGAATTCTGTGGTAGACATACAGTAAGTAGAGGTATTCAGCTGATCTGCAACTTGACTGATGAATGTCCTTAAACACCACACACACACACACACACACACACACACACACACACACACACACACACACACACACACACGCACACACACACACGCACACGCACACACACACACACACACACACACTTTATAGAGTGAATGAATGAAGTGGCTTGGTACAATATTGGACTTTTAAAGATTCCATGCATGGGTGTCGTGCCCGTGGGGGATGTGGGTCTTTGCGACACCCCCACTTATCCAACCAGATGCTTTCATACCCCCCCACTTTTTCCTGAGTTTATATATTATATTGTTACTGGATCCAGGAAACTGACAGAGAGTTTGTCTCACCTACTTTTTATTTCAGGATAAACAGTTACTGTCGTCACAATCACGCCAAACAAACAGCAATAACATTGCGGGGCTGTTACAGTATTTATGGTTTAAAGTGTTTACCCGCCCGGGCGGCACAAAGGCATATTTAAATGAAGCGCACCTCAGTTCACCGGTAACGTAAACAGCTTTTCGTCACGGTGTTAGCAAACATCACCCAGTAAGTAATGAGAAATGTTACCGTTGTTAAACTAAGTTAACTAAACTATGTCTTGTTCTGTGTCATATACCCTAAGACATTGGTTCTCAAAGTTTTTTCAGTGACTGAGAATCATATTCTTCGTCATCTCCCCTGATATGGGCAAAACATTTTAGTAAGTAAAAAAGAGTAATAGTGTCTGTAAAATTAATGTCTGATTTTTTAAAAATACAAACTTATATCAGTTTTTTTTATGTCATAATTTTTACTTATCTCATCATTTTTACTTTTCATCATTTTTACTTTTTATCTCATTATTTTGATTTATGCATTGAATAAATGTTTAATTTTTGTTCACATTTTTGTCATTATTTTTGGCCATATATTACTTTTTCAATATAAAAATGTAATCATTAATGGATAACTTAATTTTCCGATGATAGATTTTGAAAATTTTGCTCATGTGCTACAACCTAGAACACCCCCACATTTTAAATGGCTGTGACGCCCATGATTCCATGTATAATATTAGTATGTGCTTGTGTGTTTACATGAAATTTGTGTTGGAGTTTGTTAAAAACTGCTGTAGAAGTGATGAAGAGGGCTATTGAAGAGTCCTCTAAATAGAAATAAATGCACTTTTTTGTCCTCATCTTTTAGTGTAATGTTGTATGATCTGTTTTTATGTCATTTCATGTTTGTTTGATATGTTTTTTATTGTATATGTTCTTACTGTAGTACTCTGGCTCTCATGAGGCCGCTTGGCCAGGTCATCATTGTAAATGAGAATTAAAGAAATTAAATAAATACGTTCATTGGATAATGACATCAGTTGTTCATGTCTGTGATTAATAAAACATATATTTAGTTTGAAAAACTTGGGATTTATTTCTTATTCTTGAAGGTAGTATATTCAACCATTACCATCAACAGCCAGTAACAAAAGAATAAGACACCAGCTGTCATTAAACAAAAACAAAAACAAAACTATATATATATATATATATATATATATATATATATATATATATATATATATATAGTAGAAACCATTTCATGATCAAAACCAAATTAACTTCAGCATGAAACAGAGCCAGAACCTGGGTGGACCCAAATGTAACACTCTGGAACTAGAATGCAGTTTTAGGAAATGTATTGACAGATTTAATAAATAATAATTCTTGTTCCTTGTCTGTGTGGGTCGTCAGGTTTATTGATACTCTGCTGAGAACAGCACCTGGAGCACAATAGGCAGAAACAGTGAAACATGGTCAGTACACAGGTGGTCCAGAATCAACCAAAAGGAGAATACAATAGACTTTACCAGAGGACGGGGGTCAGGCCGGGGATCCGATATCCAGGGAGGCACATGCAGGGATTAGGCAGGAGCGAGGTCAGAAACAGGCAATAGTTCAAAAAACAAGGGGTGTGCTTACCAAACATAGGATCAGACAAAAAAAAAAAAAAAAAAACAGAAGCCAGAAAAAGTCAAAACACCAAGAGATCAAGACAAGATGGGGGGGGGGGGGGGTACTCATAAGGCATGGAAGGGGCAGATAACAGGCAAAGCAAAGACCAGACAGACACAGGAGGGTTATATAGGACTGAACACAGGTTAATTAATGGGAGGAGACACATACTGTAGGTAAAGGGTGAACACAAACAAGAGCCCAGAACTCCAAAGACAAAAACCACTGAGAGACTTAAGAAAATAAGACAAAGACAAGATACCATCTCATAACACCAGAAATTTGTGATGTTAAAATGGGGTCATGAGCCTAAAAAGTTTAAAATACACTTAAGGTGTATTTTTTGGCAAACATTCTTCAGTGTGTCTGTTTGGTCCCATTACAGATAGAAGTGCACAACCCTAGATACTGTCAGCAAAGAAATAGAGTTATGTAGGGTTATTTAATGTCTAATGTCAAGTAAGTACAAAAAAAATGTATCTATTTTACATGAACCTCTGTCCGTCTCAAAATTTTAACCTCAGTATGTTATTGGAGAACATACCAAGACTTTATATATATATATATATATATATATATATACTGGGTGAAGGAGGGGTACGAGTCTCCAGTTCATCTCAGGGCTGAACATATATAGACAAACAATCACTCTCACATTCACACCTATGGGCAATTTAGATTAACCAGTTAACCTATCAGTGCATGTGTTTGGATGGTGGGAGGAAACTGGAGTACCTGGAGAAAACCCACGCATACACGAGGAGAACATGTAAACTCCACACAGAAAGGACTGGTGTGGGAATTGAACCAGGGACCTTCTATCTGTGAGGCACAACTGCTAACATAGGCTGTAAATATCTCTTTAGGACCACATTATGAATGTAGGAAATTTAAAAATTCAGTTTGAATCATTGGTAAGATGGAGGTAAATTCAACAAAAATGAAAGAAACACAAATATACACACTTTTTGCATAAAAACTTAATCATTTGATCAAAACAACTTAATTATTTGATCAGCCTTTTAATGCTATTTCAATGTGTTACAAATCAGACTTCTGCAGTTTATAGTTGATAGCTGTAAAAAGCTCATGCAACATAGATGGTTGCAGATACTGACACTAGGGTGAATACTTTTGGAAACAAAGTTGTCATATCTGTTTATAGCGGCATCAATGACTGCTGATGACTTAACAGGTCACGAAGGGTTGTTCCATTTCATAGGGGAATCTTTAAACCCCTGCCACTTGCAGCTCCATTAGTGTGTGTGCCAAGTGCAAGGGCCAAGTGGTCGAGGGAGGAGGGAGGGGGGGAAGGGGTGAAATGGTGAAATGGGGTTGGGACCTAAACTCCTCAGTCACATGTTTATTGTTTAACTTATTTAATACAGAAATTACATTAATATTAAAACAATGTATATGGTTATATTTGTTGTTGTGATTATCCCTGGATATAATCCATTGAGCCAGCAGCACAGATAGCCCCCCCCCATGCACAGACCCCCCCCACCACCCACCACCACCAAACACTAGAAGTGTAACAGTGGTAACAGTCGAACAAGTCATTCCCACTGTGAGTGTTGAGACTTTAAACATGTACATATGGGCTCATGTGGCTCCACACATCATTTCACACCACAACTTAGGGTGGAGGGGGGGGTCATGTAATGTCCTGAAAGACATGTAGGGGTGAATATATGGATACTGTTAAGTGCAGAATTAAATTTCCTGCACAGTGGTGTGTATCCAGACCAAATACCTCCAAAATTGATGATTTTTAATGAGTTATTCGACTGTTACCACTCGATTTTGACTTCAGGACATCCCAAGGCTTCAAAAACACGGAGTAGTGTTTGGTTGTGATGGAGGGGTTGCATGGGGGGTTATCTGGGCTGCTGGCCTACAGGCAGGTAGGTAGGTAGGTAAGTGGATAGTGGATACTTTATTAATCATTTTTCAAATAAATGACTTTCGTTACAGCGGCAGAAAATAAAATAAAATACACAAAAAGAGATCATTATTGCACATAAAACGATCACTAAAATACACTAATACACATGAAAAAGATTACTAATACACATTAAAAATATCACTAATACACATTAAAAAATCACCATTACCCATAAAAGGTCACTATTGCACATAAAAAGATCATTATTGCACATATACATTATTGCACATTGAAGAGTCAATTGCTGCTGGCAGAAAATACTTCCGTTCTTGTACAGTTTTACATTTTTGGGGAATCCCAGTTAAATGGGGAGGTTGAGAAGGTATAAAAATATAGTTAGTGGAGTACAGATACCATAGTCAAAAAGTAATGTACACAAACCAGAGTGGGAGTCCATTAACACCATCACTGAATGATGTATTCTGAATCTTTAACTCTTCACAAATAAATAAGAAAGATTTGTACTATTTCTGTGATTTATTAAATGTCTGTTCAAGTTCATTCTTTCACCTTTTGCTTTCTGTTACCAATAAACACAAAACAATCTTTTGTATTTGTTTGTTTCTGTCTGATTTTTCTATAAATATTTCATGAGAATATTTCAGATTGTGTACATTTTTAAGGTTGTCCAAAAACTTTTTCCACCATTGTAGATAGATTATCAATCCTGAGAGAAATTTTTCACCTGCTGTAAATAATGGTTTTCTCACAACATCTGAAACACTAAAATAAATGTCAAAACTAACAACAACTTTTCCACAAAATAACACCAAGCTTGTAAAAGTAACTTGAACTAAACTCAAGGGATGCAAGACAACACTTAAAAACTAAGTTATCTTTTTACAACTTCCAACTTGTAACAAAAACAAAACAAAAAAAACCCCCACCATATAAAACAATATGTTCCTTCAGCCATTTTAGTACAGATAATAAAACCTCAAAGTGAAAAGTGAAATAGTAGTCAAGATGAAATGTACCAGAGAGACAACAAAATACCACTGGGACGTACAAAACAAATGTCTCGAGCCAAACCCAAACTCCGCTCAAGATGACAAAGAGGCGACAGTATAAGCTGCTGCAGAACCCACAGCAGCGTTAGAGCCTCTGTATCACAACTGCGGCAAAACCACCACAACCGCCAACAACAACAACAAGCCCACATCTCTGAGACGTAAACTGAGATGATGTGTGTTTCTGAAGCATTCACACCACTGGGGTTGACATTTCATTAACGTTCAGTCCTCAGGTTGGGTTCAGATTTGAGGTCAGGACGTGTCTATGTAGGTGTTAATCTGTCAGGTGATCTCAAAAGCATGTAGAAAACTGGAGATGTGGACGGTCTTGGAACATTTCAGGTTTTAATAGCATCTGGGTTTTATATTTCCTGATAGATGCAGTAATTATTTCAGATTTCAGTATCAGAATCAGAATAGATTTAAGGTCATTTGATATGTCATGAAAACATATGTCAAACAACTGGTTACCAGCACAACAAGCCCCGCCCCCCTTACACATGGTTGACCTGGTTTACTCTATCTCTTATCATTGTGAAAGTACATTTTTGGTGGCTGTGATCTTCACCTAAATTTTATGGGATCTATTCTGGACGACCTTGCACCTTTCCTGAAAATGTCATAGAAATTGATCCAGTAGTTTTTGTGTAAAAACAATCAAACAAACAAACAAAAAACCTCAAAAATCCCGCCCCTATTTTGTGCCAAACTCAAGTTTCTATGACAACCCGTTCTTGAATCAGAGCCAATAATGTGATTTTGATCTTTCTGCTAAATGCAACCTTTGACCTTTTGCAATACTGATAATTGTGTTATATGTATAAATGTGTCAGTGTGTGATTAGAATAATATATCCAGTATTGATTAAGTTATAGCATGATATGTCTATGTTTGACACCCACAAACAGTGTGGCAGAAGTTAACTTTGCGACATGTCACCTTTGACCTTTAGAAATCTCAAAAATTCATTCTGCATCATTTGGTACCAATCTGAAAGTTCTGTGACCCTCTGTTCTTGAGCTATAACCGATAACGTGATTTTGACCTTTGAGTTAATTGTGACTTTAACCTTTGACCTTTAGTCAAATGGATCATTGATGCACATTAGCTATATGTATATGCCCATGTAATTTCATGGTGAAAGTATTCATTGAGTTATAGCATGATATGTCTCTGCGGGGACACACACACACACACACACAGATTACAATAATGTCTCCCAACCAATGTTGGGCAAGATTAAAAAAATAATAATCAGTAGGAAGATGTGGTATCACCAACAGTACAATATGTGGCAACAAAATAAATGAATAATAAATCATATGCAGTAGAAAGCATCTGTACAGCATGAGTCAACGACAGAGTAGTAGTAGTGCAGTAGTGCAATTTGCAGGGAGGGTGGGATGTGGGATGTTGGATGTTGGATGTTGGCAGCATGGATGGACAGGTTATACCGCTGAAGGTCCAAGACAATGACGAAAATAAAGTATATTATCTTGTTAGGATTAAATGTTTAATATACATATGTAGATTTTTGGATCGAAAAACAAATAAAATGACATTCATTTTTAACAGCTGAGTAAATCTAGTACAATCAAAGCAGTAACAAGCATAAAAACAGCAAATAAAGAGCTTGAAAGACTTATTCCATGTTGACTTTCAGATAGTAAATATGCAATGTGAATAAATATTTCCATAATTATCATAATTATTACCCACCCCCCAAAGGGGGGTGATGTTTTTGTTTGTCAATTTGTCTGTTTGTCAGCAACTTTGCGCAAAAACTACTAAACATATTTATTTCCATGAAATTTTCAGGAAAGGTGTAAGGTGGTCTAGAATACATCCCATTAAAATTTTGGTGAATGATGTCAGGTCAAAGGTCAAGGTCACCAAAATTGTGTTTTCGCATTGATAAGAGATAGGGCAAATCAAGAATGTCCTTTTCATTTCTGTATACTCAGTTTTGCATATAGCTTATTTTTTAAATCTCACATTTTAAAATGCAGATGTCGATTAACAGCTAAAGGGGTTTGTTGTGCCGTTCTATCTTTATTTTGGTTGGACATCGTACATTAATTAATATATTTATACATTTCATTTCAGTATAAACATGTAAATATGCCAGAGTTAACATTCATTAGAGTTCATTTTCATCCTCAGTTCCACTTCATAAAAGCTCAATGTGTAACAAAAATATAAACGTGAATATACAGAGTGAATATACAGAGTGAATATACAGAGTGAATATACAGAGTGAATATACAGAGTGAATATACAGAGTGAATATACAGAGTGAATATACAGAGTGAATATACAGAGTGAATATACGTACTGTATATAACTGTGTCTGTCTAAGAGCTTCTTGTTTGGAAGAATTTTACTGGGATTTTTTTCTCTAATCTTAAAAAGAAACCTGTAAGAACATTCATATGAACATGGACACATATGGCTTTAACAGTTCCATGTATGGGACACTGTCTACATTCTTTTTTTTTTTTTTCCTGTTTGTTTGCCAATTTTAATTAAAATTTTTCCCAAAGGTCAATATGATTAAATCTAACAAAGATATGTCATCTCACATATTTGTAATTCTTGACAAATATATTGATTTAATTGTATGACTTAGTGTTAATTCCATTCAATAGGACAGTTTTTAATTACTTTCTTTGTTACAATGTGAATATTTCTATTGTTTTACGTCTTTGTGCATGAATTGCTTTATATAATTCTATTTAAATGCATTTGGCACTGATGGAGCAATCTAATATTTATTTGAGGTTTTCATTGACTTTTTTTTTCATTTAGTATCTTATTTAAAAGACTGGAAATGATTGTGGGGATTTTATCAGTGCAGAGGAGGCTGAGGAACTGCTGATGCATCCTGGGATATTTTCCAAAAAAATGAGGAAACTCAGTCTTTGGAAGGATCCTGGACGTTGGAACAGTCCTCTGGTGAATCCTGATGATGTAGTTTTATGTAAATGAATCCTCGACGGAGCCTCTCTTTTAAATGAGAAAAACGAACTGCCACAATATTTCATTTGGGATGAAGCTTTTAAAAGGAACCATTGACCGTTGTAATGAAAAATAACAAAGGGCTTTGACCACTGCTGGATGGTAATCGGTTAAATTCAGAAAAATGTAGTGGACCTTAATCCCTAAAGACCAAGTTCTACTTTTGTGTCAGTTCCCAAGTGAAGTTTTCTCCCTACTTAACCATTCTTGAGTGATTTGTCACCATATATTTTAATAATGTCCTCCTTGTTGTACAATTTTAAAGTGTATTTCATTTAATCTTCCTGTATTTAATTCACAGATGGTGTAGATGATCATTAAAACTCAGATTAAAGTTGAAATTCATTATATCAGAAAGGTTGTCAAATGATTAAGTAATTTAATTAGATTAATCATCGGGTTAATTTGGATTAATTTTGATTAATTATGATTAAAACACTTGTTTTGACTCAGATTTTATTGTTTTTACTCAAATCTTCCACAAAATACACAAATCCAGTAAAAATATACAAAACATGCAAAAAATCCAGTAAAATTTACTCACAAAAGTGATGAAAAACCCAAAATATATTCAAAAACTCTTCTAAAATACAGAAAAACACCAACAAATGTGATCAAATATCCAAAACATATGTAAAAAATATGAATATAGATATACACTTAACATGTTTATTCAACACCTTCGACAGTTTCAACCAAAAAAACTTGAAACAAAACAACTGTTCCATTGAATTGTGTTACATTTTTTAATCAGATTAATCATGATAATAGATTAATCTGCATTAATTTTTAAATAAGAATAATAAAAACCAATAATCTAACTAATCTAATAAAAACTGACTTAACAAAAATATTAATAAATGAAAGTAAAAATTAAGCAGTTTCATCCACTATCACTTATCCACCTCCATGGGTTTAACTTGGTGATTCAATGTTGTAAAAGATGATGGTAACTACATAACCTCTGAACTTCTGATGACTATGAAATGATGACAAACTGCATTTTACACCAATTATTTACATATATTTCTAAGATTAATTGAACACTTTTAATACATTTTAGATCAGTAGATGCTTTTGGTGTCTGTTTTGGGTCTTTATGGGTTAAACTAAAAAACATTAAAACCCTTACTGCTATATATTATACTTAAACTGAACAGTGTGACATGTTTTAAAGTACTGTTGAAGTGGAAATTGTTGTTGAGTACTACTGCTTTGTTCGTGTTGGAAGAACGGTTTGTGACCCAAGATCTCATTGCCGTAGCAGATCAATAGAGAAAGAAACAGTAAACTAAGTAGTATTAGAAATACTGTAGTCCATTAAAAAATACATCAGGGTGACAGGGACTGAGAGAGGAAAGACTAGAAGAGAAGAACAATTTTGCCTTTACCTCTGGAGGACGGAGTTCTGTGGCTGAGGAGGAGATACATGTACCTGCAGCACTTTTAGCCACTGGCTTTCTGCAACAAATTTAATATCGATCAGACCAACAAACGTGGTCTGACAAAAACAACATTGCAATTCTGGATGGGTCTCACCAGAGAAATAACAGTACTGGACAATGTCCCGTTTCCCTACGTGACCACTTGTGGTTGTATGAATAAGTGAATGTGAAAAAACTGACAAGATGATATTAACCATAAAGTCACAGAAATAAAAAAAATAGTAATAGTACATACTCCTGTGTGTATCATGTGACTAAAACAGAAAGTACTGTTTTTGTCAGTACAACACCTTAGATATTGATGTAAGAACTAAATTGATTTTGATTATTACACTGGTCTAAAAGTAAAATACATCTGGAGTAAAACTTGTGAAATGTTCCCACATGTGTGTTACTGATAAAGAAAAGTAAACTCAAGTCTTAAATGCTGGTTGGATCAAGTTTCCAAGATCAGTCTGGGGTGAAAATGTGAAATTCATCAAATGAACAATAGAACAGGTTTTAGTCCAAAGAAATATTAGTCTCAGATCTACTTCAAAACACTGTCTGCACATTATGATCCATTCACTTTACAGGTTCTTTCTAGTGGAATATTTACAAATCCATTGTATACATGTACATAAACCACCATATATGTGGAATAACACACCATTATATATATTTAAAACATGAACTAACCAGCACTAAAGTCATTTGTTTTCTGATTTAATGTCTGAAGCGGACTCTTTATTAAAAAAATGGTAGAGCAGTTTTATCAAGAAAAACAGAAAATGGATAGTTATGACTTCTGATGTTAAACTATTATCAATTTGTTTGTGGTTATCGTTATATTTGTCAAAACAAATGTACTTTTAGTTGTACCAGGCATTAAAATGAACAAGAAAACAATAATTTCTGCAACTGTAGGTGGTTATCCAGAGCATTTATTTCTAATTGCCAGTGAAAAACCACCCTTTTTGTAAAATATTATTTATTACCTTTATTTTTATTTTATTTTATTTTATTTTTTTGTACATACTATTTCATATTTTTATATTACTATACTATTCTGAGAGTGACACCACCTGCTGGAATAGAATTCCATGTATATGCAAATGTATCTGGAGAATAAAAACGATTCTGATTCTGATTCTGATTCTGATTCTGAAAAAAGGAGCAAAATACAAAAGGAATGAATACGATCACAAGCTTAAATTATTTGGAGTCAATGGGTCATACTTTAGGGAGTGTGTGGAAACCAGCCTATCCACTGATCTGGTGTAAGCCATTACAAAACTTCTGAAATACATAGGTTATGGGTCGGTGATGGGGTTAAATAAATAAACAAACAACTATTCAGAGAATGCCTAATCACGCCTCTATTTTGTGCCAATCTCAAATTTCTATGATTTAGAGTCAATAATCATTTCTACTAAATGCGACTTTGACCTTTGACCTTTATTCAAATGGATGATTACATCTGATGCACTTTAGTTATATGTATATACCCATATTATTTCATGGTGATATCTCAAGTATTCAATGGAGTTACAGCATGATATATCTCTGCAGACACACACACACACACACACACACACACACACACACACACACACACACACACACACACACACACACACATACACACACACACACACACACGGTGATTACAATATTCTCTTCCAACCAATGTTGGTCAAGATTAATAAATAGCAGACTTGTTGACTTACAGTTTCCTTAAGGGTCCTTAAGTTAAGTCATTGACTGAGATGAATCCAGCCATGTTAGAATGATGTTCCAAATATAAACCATCCAAGGCGGCAAAGCAAGTTCTAATGTGCACAGGCAGCTTGTCAGTCAGCCAGTCAGGCAGTTTGCTATGCAGTCAGTCAGCCAGGAGGTCATACAACCTGACACTATGTTCACACTGCAGACATATCCAGTTTATTCCTCTGATCCAGATTACAGGACAATCTTCAAATGATCATTGGAAACTTACATGTAAACCCACTGTTAACACATCATATGCATGGGTGGCATCCTCCCCATAGAGGTGCAGAATGCCACTGATACACAGATCATCACTTCTTACTGAATGTGTGATGATTCAACATGGATTAATAAAGCAAAGCTGCATGAATGTAAAAAAAAAAAAAACAGTTTTCCAACAATTCCTACACTGCATTTCCAAGTTAGATGGACCGAATCAACTCAGTATCAAATATGAAAGAACAAAAAAAAAACAAAAAACATTTTTATCACCTGGAGAGATAATTAAAAAACCCCAGATTCCCAATTGAGGATAACTAAAATAGATAAAATGGCTTTTATCCTGGTTGATTTGTTTGAAAGATTTGGGTGGATATAAAATCTATCTTTAGTTGGAAATGTTTTTTGGTGACTTTTTATTAAATAATATTTTTTGCCTTTAAAGTTTATCATGAAAAAATCAAATCAGTCTCAAATCGCCCAAAGCAACCATCATAAACGCTAGAGAAATCGGACAGAACTTAATAAACTAATGAACTAAATCACATACATTCATTGAAATTGCATTTATTTCCACACAGGTTACAGTTTACAGAAATACTCTTATTTTCTTCTCACTCTGAGGAGGAAGTCCAGGCTAACTCTTGCTCTCACTGCTGTGAAGTCCTGACCCAGAGCACTGGCAGATAAGGAGGTTAGATGTTACCTGTCAAACTGTGACACATGGTTCTTAAAGTGAGCTCAGGAAGAATACCAACAGCTTTTAATGACACCAGAATAAACCTGAATAAGCTGATTGGTAATTCAGTGGGAGTAATTATACAGTGGTTTAGTACAGCTCTGTATGCGTGACCTTTGTTTATCTTCTCCCTAACCCCATCATAGTGCTCTACGGCGTTGGGTTGGTGTAGACGAAAACTGCTCATTAAACAATCTAATGTGTACAATGAGATGGAAAAACATTATTTCTATTAATACCCAGCTACATATGTACATGACTGATGAAATGAAAGAAAAACTAAAGAAAACTACCACTCAACAAAGAGAACTCAACATATGCCGGTAATTTTCAGATTATACATTTCATTCAACATTTCATTTTCATTTTCCTGACTCCCTGATGAAGGCTATGATGCCGAAATGCGTTGGGGGTTTTTATATGATTTTTTTTTATAGGTTTTGTAACCAAGCCAAGTTAATAAAAGCTTTTTTATCTTCACTTATAAGAGAGTGCCTTGGAATTTTTCTTTCTTTTTTGTCTTGCTATTTTCCTATCCAATAGAGCACATCTAATTATTATTGCTTATTTTGAGTCCAGGTAGCGCTCCTTAAGCAAACTTTTTTTATATAATTTTCAGACTTTAAAATTGTATTCCATTGTCGACAAATAATGTACTGTAAGTTATATATAAGTTGTTAATAAACTGAGCAGTTGTCTGTCAGAAAGCCAAAAACTATTGAGCCAAAAATGCTGAAGGCAATCAGCTGAGCCAACACAAAAGCTTCTCTGGAGAGTTCAAACACCTTCCACTGTGAAATAGACTAATAAAATACATAATGTGTGCTCTGGTGTTACACTTACAGTATAAAATATTTCCATAAGGCATCTATATACCATAATAAGCTACAGTTAACAGCAGTAAATCTATAACTCTAAATACATACACCTTCTTGGCACCATAATGATGCTGTGATCATAAGGAAATGAAGTCCCTCAGAAATGCATATATTGGTATAATTTGGTACTTTTACTCTGAACTATAAATATTAAATTCCCTGTTGTGATTACAGTGATTGTTGACCCACGTTTGAAACAGAATTCATGCAAAAGTCATCAACTCCCATAGACTCACCATCTACCACTGTATCTCCATGTATTATTTAAAGACGAGCTCCTTAAAACGAATCAATTTTTGTTCTCACCCTTAAAGAGAATCTCATGGAGGACATTACTGAATCAGGAGTGCTCTGATTTATAGTGGTGTTTAACTCAAGGCAATGTGGATCACTGAAATGTAACCAGGGGAATTTCATTACTTGGTTGGGCAATCTGGTGAAAGACTGCAGGGGGAAAAAAAAAAACATCAGTGTGTAGATCTATAGCTATTAACTCATCTGGGGTTTACATTCTGACTGGTGTGCTCACTCTTCCACTCACATGCTAGCATCTGTAGTCCGTCACTGTCTGCCCCAGTCATTCAGCAGGCTGACCTTGAACTTTGCACTACTGAACAGTGGATGGCTCTGACGGCTCATTTGTATGTCCACTCAGATGGAGGTGAATACAAAAACAGCCATGTCACATATATGTTCACACTACAGCTCATTAAAGTGTACTCACTGCCATTCTAACTCCGCCCCTTGCATAATGCTTACAATAGCAACTAAGGCTATGTTCAAACTGTAGGTCTTGATGTACTATTCAAATTTTTTTTTGGTGAAATCTGATTTTCTTGTGTGCTCGTTAAATTAAATGCAATATTAAATGCAACTTCTATCAGTCTGGAGTGTGAAAAGAACATGACCCTGAAGTGACCTGCATGCATAAAAGAGGCTCTGATGTTATGATGAATGAGAATATGTGTCATATTATGTGACATGTCTGGAAGGCAAAAGCTAAACCTGTGGATAGTGATGTGTTTACATGTACATGGGTAAATGTAAATGCATTAAACTAGTCGGGAACTCAATATATAGTACCTCCGGGTCGCTACGTTTGCTGTGTTAAAACACAGGAGTAACTGGAAAAGTGGGATAAATGCAATCTGGCCGTTCAGTCTGAAAAAATGTCAAAATATTGAATATGTATCAGATTTAGGATCACACATGAAAGATTTGTGCCATTGAGTCAGGTACAGGTCAAATGACAGCCAAAAAAAAAATATTTTTTAACCCATATGTGACCTGTGTTTTAATGTTTTTTAATGTTTTTAATGCTTGTTTTAAATGGTTTTTTTAATGCTTGTGTCTATGTGCCTGTCAAAGATGAATTTCTGTCACTTGTGACAGACAATACCTACCTACCTATCTATCTATCTCACTACCTCACTTATCAAGTCATATTTTCGAATGAAATTTCATTCTAAATGAGCAGGTCACATTTATTGAACCTTTACGTTACTGAAATGTGATAAATGTCACAGCTCTGCATCCCAGGAGCATTATCAGTGGGAAAAACATATTTACTTCCGTAAACAGTGAGTGTCTGCTTGGTCAAACTTTTTTTGCACATTCAGTTCATAATCAAAATTGATAGAAGTCGTATTTAATTTGTAATATGAACGAGCACACACACACAAAAATGTGATTTCACCATAATATTTGAATTGTGTATTAAGTCTGAACGTATCCATCTGAATGAGGCTGAGCTGAAGGTGATGCAGTAGATGCAGGTCATGCAGGAACATCTGTACAATAGACAATCACAAGGTGAGGTTCCAAAAGGTTTACTTTGACTTTTTATACAGGTTCTACCACCTGAGAAAGGTCTGCGTAAAATCAATACCATGTATCTACAATATTTGCACTGCTTTTTCTAGCTGTCATACAATCCTTTCCCACAGTGAGCTGAAGCCCCTGAGGCAGTTCTACAGCCTGTGCCGTGTCACTGTGGTGTGTTCATGTATTCTTTCAGTTTCAAACCGATGAACAAATTAACTAAATGAGGCAGCAGTTTTACAAGACAAATTCTCTGCCTCTGTGTGAATGGAGCAAATCAATTCAGTTTGACCCAATGGGAAAATGAAGAAGGTGTAATGTCAACAGTGATTTGATTGTTTAACACTTGTCTGGTGACATACAGTATTATTTTTTGTTCAGCCAGTGTTCCTGGGTCTGCTATATTTTGGAGTTTTTAATTCAACAGTCAAACAATTTCCTGTTCAAATACTCAACAGATATTCACTTTATCCCAGTTACACACAGGATAAACTGCATATGGATCATATTTTTGATCTTTACTCTTGTTAGATCACATTTATACTACTATACTACTTTTTAGTTTCATGCTGTTAAAAATCATTTCATCATCATGAAGGCTAGAAAATTTTAAAACAGGAAGTGGTGATTTGAGCCATTGTACAAATGCTGATTTTCTCACATTTATGAATCACACTAGCCTGACAAGTCTGACTAGGATATGAATTCATAGTCTGGAGATGATCCATAGACTGATCTTAACCATCAGGTGGTATCAACAGCTGTCTTTCAAAAGAGGCCAGCACTATAACCAATCAGAGCACTGAACAATGTGACGTAGTCTGAACTAGCATCTACTGTATCTGGTTGTTTTAACATCCAATAAGCTAGGCTAATTAATGTTAACATACCGGTAACAGTGGAGGAAAAATATCCAACTGGGTCCATTTACATTCAGCTTAACCGACCATAGACTGTATATGTTTGTACTTCTTCAATCCTGTTGTCATTGTGCTAAACCCTGCTCTATAATCTCGCTACACAAACACAGTATTAGAGGCGGGCTATATTCTAGAATAGTATCTTCAGACATTAAATGTGTTAAATCTTACATACTTTAAAAGATGAATAAAAAAAAAATGACCTTAGTACTGGTTAGTTCATGTTTTTAATATATATGATGGTGTGTTATTCCACATATATGATGGTTTATGTACATGTATACAATGGATTTGTAAATATTCCACTAGAAAGAACCTGTAAAGTGAATGGATCATAATTTGCAGACAGTGTTTTGAAGTAGATCTGGTAGATCTGAGACCAATATTCCTTTGGACTAAAAAGTATTCTCTTGTTCATTCTAAGATTTTTACATTTTGACCCCAGACTTATCTTGGAAACTTGATCCAACCAGCATTTAAGACTTGATTTTTCTTTATCAGTAGCACATGGTAAAATTTCATTAGTTTTTTTTCTGGAAGCATTATACCAGGATGCACCATTATTTATTTTTTCATAACAGCTGAATCATACAATTCCATTTACTGCTGAAAATGGAATTTGGTAATGCCCACACTTTATTGAGTGAATATGTATAAAGGATTCAGGCTCCCATCTAAGATAGCGATGGAATAAATGAAAAACAAAAGGCAAAAAAAATCTACAGTATGAGGACTCCAACACCAACGTGTTTTGACTGTGCAAGGTTCGTCATGATTGATTTTACGCAGTGTTTTAGTATTTAGTATTATATTTCATACTACATATTAGGGCATTAACGACTTCATTTTTTTTCAAGTCGACTTATCTGTCAATAAAGTCGGAGTTGAGTCGACGTGTTGTGATGACGTCATCACATTGTCAGCTGAGGAACAACACAGACAAACCAAAAAAACACACATCTGTCCAGCAATGAACAACTTCTATTAAAGTCCACTGCAACGTAACAATGTGCATTGACAAGACACAATCATTAGCATTTTAACCCCAACAAAACAAAGGCTAACGTTAGCAAAGAGTTTTCTGTTAAATTTAACTGAACAACATCAATAGGGTGAACATGCAGTATGTCCACATTTTGTCTGAGCCCACGGCTCTAAAACCAGACTGTCCAGACGTCTGTCACGGCTCCTCACTTTTTATATTAAGTACAAAAAGTTTAAGTCAGCGGCCAAGACGCACACCACACTGTCCACATCATGTTTGGAAAAAAGGGGCGCGCTGTCTGCGCTGCTGCTCACTCAGGTTAGCTAGTGGATGCTACTTATATCACGCAGATTAGCTAGCTTCTTCAGATGACTGTGCCATTTTGTTTTTTTTCATCTATAAGGTGTAAGTCAAAGAGAGTGACATACACACATGCGGTGTTTGTCTGAGAGAGAGAGAGGGACAGAAAGAATAAAATGCGACTTGTCGACTCATCCAAATTTAAGTCGACTTGTGCTACGGGAGTCGACATGTTGACTAGTCGACGTGTCTGTTAATGCCCTACTACATATAGATAGAATATTTTAGAGTAATAATAATGATAAGGACAATATTGATAGTAATAATAACAAGCCAAAAGTCTGACAATACAGAATAATTCATTGTACAGAGAAATTCTTTTGTGTATATTTACAAGAACACACAATTTGTCATTGAAGGTGGTGTTAGTCTCTTAATATTCCCACATACAGTATCCTTCAGAACAAATATCAGGAATATGAATAAACATTGGATGAAGCTGAACATTTGTTGGGTTTATGGGTCAGCTGAGTGTGGATGAGTAGGACAAAGATGAAGGAGGAAGTGACAAGCTGGAAGAGTCAAGATACAAAACCATGACAAATGTACTTATCTGGTTGGTATTTTTGCAGCATGTGCCAAAAACTGTACAAAACCTCTGTGATGCTGCAGACACGCACAGAAATCAAATATTAAAGGAGTCATATTTTGCTAAGCTCCATTTTATTCGTCTTTGGTTCATTTTAATTGTATATTTGGACACTAATAGTTCATAAAGTTTGAATGTGAATCCTCCAGGTACTGCAAAGCTATCTTTATATTCATTTTGGGAGAAAAAGAGCAGATTTTTACAACCTGTTTTAATTTCTTCTTAATTTTCTACATGATGACATTTGTACAGATAGAGCCAAACCTTCTGATGAACATTTCTGTGAGTACGACATGAATGATTGTCAGCAGGAGCAGTTGTTGTGAAAACTAAAAATAACTGTCCAATCTTGGAGTACATTACCAAAAATTTCAGTTGTTGGTTGAATGAGACAGAGCAGCACAGCCAATAACATGGAGGGGGTGGGGCCTGAATTGGCTCATTTGCATTTAAGGGGTCAGCGATCAAAATGACCTTTCTGGAGAAGTGGTAAAAGTAATCACATTCTGTTACTTGTGTGAAAAATACTCTCAAACAAAAGTACAAGTACTGATTCAACACCTTACAGTACAAAAGTAAACCTGCATTTTTGCCATGAACCCCCCCCCTACAAAAAAATAAAATAAAATAAATATTTAGAAAGCATCCAAAAATAAAACCCTTAAAAGTGAGTGCAGATAATATTTGATTGGGTCACAATTTTGTAAAAAAGTGGACCCATGTAGGACTCACCCCTTTTATTTTACATCTGCATAAAGTACAGATATTTATGAAGCAATGTAGGGAGTAAAAGTAAAAAGCTGACAGAAAAATAAAAACTGAAGTACAGATACCTAAAAAAAAAATCAGTAACAAAGTACTTTTACTTAGTTTCTTCCCATCTCTGCCTTTCTGGTGTCATTACATTATCAAAAATGTTCCTCTGGAGTTGAAATAATTAAGCATTCATACCCAAGCAGTGTATTCACAGCTTATGTAGACCACAGGGAAATATTTAAACATGTATAACTTCATTTTAAAAGCAAAATACCACTCCTTTAACCTCCTGAGACCTAGTAAGTAAACATATTCACCATTTTACATGAAACAGTTGTCTTAATTGAAACACATACATTTTTATAAATATTTTTTATATGTCCTTTTCAGTGGACATTTTAATTAAAATTCAAATTTTTTTAAGTAAAACTATGAAAGTCTTGTCCACTACAGAGGACAAAAATGCATTCCTGGTTGTCAGATAGATTGATAAATAGATAGATAAATATTTTATTGATCCCAAAGGGAAATTATGTGACAGTCTGTTGCTCTCATCCAGCCAGTTAAAAATACACATCTATAAACAGGTACGTTAAAAAGCAAATACACACAGGAAAAAAACATAACGCAATAAATATGACTAAAAAAAACAAAACAATAAATATGACTATTATTCAGGAGATTAATGTCAAAACAAGAGGACAATATCAACTCAACACCCCTTAGATGCTCTATCACTGAACAACATTATTATTTTAATACAGGAACATGACAAAATGGAGATGATTTTTAAGAGAGTTATATGATGAGAGTCATCAGAATGTTATTTCCTCCCAATGGTCATAGTTAAATCAAATCAACAGGCAAAACAATGCTAAAAATATTGTGCTTAAATAAGGTCTGGTAACTACTGTAAGGCATCAGATTTACATTTACCTGAAGCCACAGATGCCTTCATGAACTCTGGAGTATTAAAACTCTGGATGTACCATTGCCAGTTGGCAGCAGGCCTCTCATGTGTCCCCCTTGTGTATTCTTATGATATAAATGAACGTATAATTTACAAGGTGATCTGGAGTGGAAGCCAGAGCCGTCTGTTAATGTTGTATACGATGGTTATGAAAGATATAAAGCTCAGAGTATAGCCAGCGGTTATTAAATCAGAAATGGAGAAAGCTGAAGAAAAACGGACGATTTAGACAAAAATATATCAATAAATGAGATAGACTGATAGCCTTTATTGTCATTGTACGAATAAATGTACAATGAGATTTAAGTACCTCCTTTGGTGCAACATATTTAAAAGAGAAAATAAAAGCAGAAAAGTTATTATAATAAATAATGTATAATATTCAGTCTGCATATTCTCAGACCAAAACAAGTTATGTATATAGAATCTAAAGTTATAAAAGCATAAAACAAGTGTGTTCATCCACTAGCATTGGATTGTTGGACATAAACAGACGTTGAAAATCAATGCTATTTTGTCAAGTCCTAAGCCAGTGACCTATCAAACCTGCTGCTGTATTAATAACTCATCCTATATGGTTTGGTATTCAGATCAGTGTCTCTGTCGCCTGTTGGTCTAAGCCAAACCCTACAGTGACAGTCACCTCAAATGACACCTGGTACAAAATATTATTAAAATAGAGTGCACTTTTTCTTGTCTTTATATCTTTTCATTTTTCTTTTCTCTTCTTTGTGCTCTCTCCTGTTTTAACTCTGTTCTATGGGCCTTTTTGACTTGCTGCACACACACAAAAAAAAAAGAGGTTGAGCAAAGTCACCATGCCCTCTATTACACTCCATGGTCTGCAATCAGGTTCTCATTTCATCAAACAAACACTTCAGCAGCCACTTGCACTAATTAGGCCCCTCTTCGACTTAATAACCTAACATTGTTGCTAAGCATAAAGAGTAAATTACATTTGGATTGCATTTTCACTTAGGATTAAAAAGGACTGATGACCCTATCTATCTATCTATCTATCTATCTATCTATCTATCTATCTATCTATCTATCTATCTATCTATCTATCTATCTATCTATCTATCTATCTATCTATCTATCTATCTATCTATCTATCTATCTATCTATCTATCTATCTATCTATCTACTTATCAACTCTAAATGTCCAAATGTAAAGAGTAAAGGTCTCTTCAGGTCTGGACTTGTCCTGACATGACATAAGAACAAAGTGCAAACTGAGACTTTTATGTTTTTTGAATTGGTATTTTTTTCTAAATTCTATCCAATTAGCTTTTCTTGTGTCTACTAATTACCTCACCCCCCCTACAGGGGAAGTAAGGGTATTGTTTTGGATCTTTTTGTTTGTTTGTTTGTAAACAGCTGTTTGAAAAAAAAAAAACCTACATGCCTAATTACAGTGAAACCTACAGGAAAGGTGTGAAGTTTTCTAGAATAGATACCATTAAGTTTTAATGAATGTGGGTCAAAGGTCAAGCTTACCAAACATGTGTTTTTGTAATGGTAAGGCATAGGGCAAATCAGGTCAAATGTGTGCAAAAGATGGATGGGGTTTGTTGTCACTGGTACAACTTGTATTATATTTTTCATTGCTTTGTTCATTTTTGCTTCATTGATAAATTAAGTTGCCCCCCGACCCCAACATGACATACAATAGTTATTTCTTTGCAGTTCTTGTGAAAAAACCTGAACTGGGCAACACAAGAAGGTTGTGGGATCAATTCCAGCACCAGTTGACAAGTGTGTGACCTTTCTGTGTGTAGCTTGTGTGGATTCTCTGGTGTCCTCCCACCATTCAAAGACATGCATTCATTGGCTGATCTTAAATTGCCCATAGGTGTGAGAGTGATTGGTTGTTTGTCTCTATATGTTAACTCTGTGATGACCTGGTGACAAATCCAGGGTGAACCCTGCCTCCAGCCCCCACACCCCCACACTCCCTGAGGATAAAGCAGCTAATAACATAAAAGAATGAACCTTAACAGACATTTAATAAATCACAGAAATAAGAAGGATCTTTTTTTTTGTTTATTAGTGAAAAGTTAAAAGATTCAGCATTCCTCATTCAGTAATGTGTTAATGGACTTCCAGACTGGTTTGTGTAGTATCTGTACTCAACTAACTATATATTTTTTATATCTTCTCAACCTTCCCATTCAACTGGGATTCTAATAATATATCCAGGAATAATCAATACAACAACTATAACCATATTCATGGTTTTACTATGTTCTAATATCTGTATTAGAAAAGTTCAATAATAAACATGTGACTGACAGGTTTAGGTCCCAATCCCATGTCACCCCTTAGCCCCCCCCCCCCCCCCCCTCCCTCCCTCTCCCCCTCCCTCTAACACTTGGCCCTTGCACTTGGCACCATACCTTGAAATGGAGCTGCAAGTGGCAGGGGTTGAAACATTCCCCTATGAAATGGAACAACTCTTCGTGACCTGTTAAGTCATCAGCAGTCATTGATACTGCTATAAACAGATACGACAACTTTGTTTCCGAAAGTATTCACCGTAGTGTCAGTATCTGTAAGCGTCTCTGTTGCATGAGCTCTGGTCATCTTTTTATGGCTATCTACTATAAACTACAGAAATGTGACTTGGAACAAACACATTGAAATAGCATTAAACAGTCGATCAAACAATGAAGTCGTTTATGAAGAAAATACATGTATTTGTGTATATCTTTTTTTGTTGTATTTACCTCCATCTTGGCAGTGATTCAAACAAAATTATGCATTTTTTTTCTCTCCTACAATTCCATTCATAGTTTGGTCATGAAAGACCTCCTTTTGGAAGAATAAACAGCATATATGGTAGAGAAATATTGAAGGTTAAGCCAATACCTTTCAGCACAAAGCTCACCAACCCTCTATAAATAACTCTGGTTTTATAATTCTTACAAGTTGACATCGCGACATCGTACATAATTCACATGGTTTCAGCCAAATATTTACAGTATATAAGTGTGTCGGTGCTTTCAAGTGTAGTTGTAAATGTAAAATGTGGAGACGTATGTGAGAACAACCCTGTAGAATCGAAAGCACAACCAGGAAAATGGTCATTGAATTTCAATGATATAACACTGAGAAGATGTAGAACATGATAACACGGTCTGTTAATGGGGCATACATAAATAATGTGAAGAGCAACCAGTAAATCAGATAAAATGTTAATTATATTTTTTATATGTATTGTGTCCTTGATTTTTTTTTATAGTGCACAGAAGGGAAAATAAAACTCATGTATGTTTTCTGTAAAAAACCCAAAATAAATATGTTTAATAATTCAGATTCCCACTCCAGAGTCAGTAAATAACAGCTTTCCTCAGCACCTGAAGGCAGCATTATAAGAAGAAACACTGGTCTGACCTTCAGCCCCACCTCCGTAGCCATTCCCCTCTCCCATACAGCCCATAATTCACTCACTTCAGCTGGAGGCTGCCCGACTGATCCATTCACACACGTAGCCTAGTTTCTGATGCGATTCATTCCCGTAAAACCTAAAGCACACTACTGGATAAAAACCACTCAGATTGAAAGAACTGTTCTACGCTGGTGTGATTCTCTCTTCTGATTGGTTAATTAGAGGTAAACCTGGGGTCAAGGCTGAGTTCACTTTGCTCAAGGCTCCACATATTCATGCATGAAAGTTAAATACTGTATATATGTAGAATGAAAACACCCACGCTCAAACTCTGAGGTCGTAACCATGTGTGCTGACTTGACAGGAAATATGTATGTAAATCCAGTTTTTCACATTCACTGTGTCTGTAGCGTCACCTTTAACAGGAAACACTTACCTACAAACACATGCATGCTGTGGTTTCATGCTGTGGGCTAGAACACTAATTGCAGGCATTTTTTTTTTCTCTTTTCAACAAAACCACAAAAGCACTGTGTATTTACAACTTGTAAGGCATGTTTTGAATTGTCTCGCAATTGTTGAGGTGGAAAAATGATAAATAAAAACAAAATCTATTGCCTATTTGTTTTTGCATGCAGTTTGAAAGTAGCATCAACTGTGGAACAAGCAGAACCAGTAAGGATGATAACTACACTTGTCATTAACTCTTTAACCCCTGAGACTAACAGTTCCAGTTAAAAAAATATATATAATAAGCAACAAAATGGACAATAACAGCCAAAAATAATAAAACAACAAAATAACAACTAACAGGAACAAAATAAGACACAAATGGCACAAAAGTGAAGAAAAATAATAAAAATATAAAACAAAAAGAAATATAAAATAGAATATAAAACAAAATAAGGAACGAAATTAACAAAAACAAATACATATTTGTAAAATAAAATAAACGAAATCAATAAATAAATACATAATATTGTAATTTGGTTCCAGTAGTTTTAGTTTTGCCTTTTTCTTTTATCGAAATCAGTTGCTCTTTTATTTTTTCACCTATTTGTTTCCCTATATCAGATCCATGAACTAAATTCAGTAAAATCACAATAAAAAAACGGTAATTTTTTTCTGAATATTGAAACTAAACCATCCTGTCAGAACACAAAATCACTGATGCATCAGAGGTTAAAGGGTTAAACAAGATAATGCACAAACCTGACTCCCAAAGGTGCTAATAATGCATGAAGGGCTTCTCCCAGTTTAAAGCCTGTATATTCACTCTGTGGACATATGTCACTGGAGCCTTTACTATGTGAGACAGAAGGGGGGGGGTCAAGGATAACATATTTTACCCTCCATTTTTAATGCAAATTTAAGCTATGATATATTCAGCTGCCATGATATTCTACAGATAGAGGAAATGGGCCATTATTAATAAATAAAGTCTCGTACATGCAACTTTACACATGATCGATCATAAGAAGCATTAATGATCTAACGTTTCTTCTAATGTTGCAGTCTTAGTGCAGGGGACATGCTATGGGATGCCATGGTTCACAAAAAATACTGGACACAAAAACGATGGAACAGAATTCAGTAGCCCATGTTTTCTAACATGAATATTCTTCACACAGATGACACCTACAGGTTCCTACACCTACTCAGTAAATAATCTCTGCATGTTTTTTTTTCCATCTAAGCTTAACCCCTGTATTATGTTGTAAAAAAATTACATCGATTATGTTGCGTTCCCTTTAAATCCACTCAAAACAGTAAAAAAAAAAAAAACAGGTTAAACCCAATAACAACTATATTTTAGATTATATAAGGATTTAGAAAAAAAAATACAATACATTTTTAAATTCCTAAACTAAATTTAAGAACTAAAGTGAATTTTAAAAAAAAGAAAATGAAAGGAAATTGCAGCATAATTCAATTGTTGGTTTTGTGTTTCAAAACGAAAGTCAAATAAACCAGTGTTTTTTTTTTTTCATTTTTAAGTCCCATTCATAAACGGAAAATCCAAATACCAAAATATACACAGACCCAAATGGCTCATACATAGTGAATTGTGTGTCAGTATTATAAAGTGTTATTGAAATATCCACTAAAATGTAAAAACAAACACCATATCATTACTTACACCATGAAAAAACGGCCAAAATTAGATAAAGTGTAGAATGAAAACCACAAATGAACCTAGAAGAGTGTACAACTGGGTCGATCAGTTCAGGAACCACTTCATGTACGCTGCTTTAACAGACTTTAACCCTTTAACTCCTGAGAAAGTATTTCAATGAAACAGGCTTGTTTTTTGTGGTTTTATTTAGGTCAAAACAGGGTGGAATAAAAGCAAAGTACTCTGAGCTACTCTAGGCATGTGAAGAAAAAAAAAAAAGGTGTGTGCCATGCTTTGATATGTCATTTCTGACTGGAATGGAACAGGATTTGTTTACCATTAAACAAAGCCAACACTCAATTCAAGAAAATAAGATGGTTTTAACTAATTTGTGCACAAACTATTATCTGGTGCTCATGAGCATTGTGTGTGTGGTGGGAAGAGAACATGTAAATATATTAACCTGAAAAATATAAAAGGTAGAGGTGGTGAAAACATATGACAGTATGCAAGTGCCACTGATGGAACCATGGACAGAACCACGGACAGAACCATGGACAGAACCACAGACAGAACCACTGATGGAACCATGGACAGAACCACAGACAGAACCACTGATGGAACCATGGACAGAACCACGGACAGAACCATGGACAGAACCACAGACAGAACCACTGATGGAACCATGGACAGAACCACAGACAGAACCACTGATGGAACCATGGACAGAACCACGGACAGAACCACAGACAGAACCACTGATGGAACCATGGACAGAACCACGGACAGAACCACAGACAGAACCACTGATGGAACCATGGACAGAACCACGGACAGAACCACAGACAGAACCACTGATGGAACCACAGATAAAACCACAGACAGAACCACTGATGGAACCACGGACAGAGCCACAGACAGAACCACTGATGGAACCACGGACAGAACCACAGACAGAACCACAGATGGAACCACAGATAGAACCACAGATAGAACCACAGACAGAACCACTGATGGAACTGGACAGAAGAACAGCCTCCTCTACCTTAACTCTGCAGACCAGAGTGTTATGAATGGGTTGTGCAATAGTAACCTAAAGCTGTGTACATGATGGTAGCCAATAGAAACTCAATGGAAATGATAGTGAGCTTGAAAATACAACTTATTTACGGTCAAGGTAATTCAGAAATACGTCTGCCCCCTGAGACGGATGGTCAGCTTGTTCTTTTTCTGTCATTTTAACTGGTGGAATGTTGAATGCACTGCTGCAGTGCTGCAATGCTGTTTTTGTTCCACACGGGAAATGTATATTAGCGTGTCTTTGGCTCTGCTATTAACCCTTTCATACCTCGCTGACAGCTATTCTCCAGCTGTTCTCTTGTACATTCATAGGTTTTGTTGTTGTACTTACCAGGAAATACAATGGACATTTATGCATGATCCCGTACACTGCAATTTATACCATTACTGTAACTTTGCTGTTCTTGAGAAACAGTGAGATGCAGTGCAGTGAGATGTTTGAGATTAAATCAATTGTTAATTGCTATTAGACTGTTTTTTTTTTTTGTTTGTTTGTTTTTTACAAATCATCTAAATGAAGGGAAACATAATTTGTATATTAAAATATGAGAAAACATTTGATTAGCAGTATTAAAAATGTTTGTATTGCAGTTTTCCACCTTATATCTTTCAGATTTTAAATACATATTCATTTTCTGAACCAGCTTTATCATCACTAGTCACATGGAACCTATCCTGGCTACAACAAGAGAAGGTGAGGGACAGCCTGGATACAGTAAGTCGCCAGTTCGTCACAGGGCTGAACATATATAGACAAATGATCACTCTCACATTCACACCTATGGTCAATTTAGATGAACTAATTAACCTATTAGTGCATATGTTTGGAAACTGTAGTACCTGGGGAAAACCCACGCAGACACGGTGAGAACATGCAAACTCCACACACAAAGGACCAGGCTCTTCTTTCTGTGAGGTACAAATGCTAACCACCATGTCCTTTAAAAACTATATGGAAAAAATCTTGATCACATAATTTTTTTCCATACAAAAAGAGGAATAAAAACAGTCAGGAAACATATCTTGACTACGATTTCATAATTCACACATATTTTACTGAACTTAATGAGATGGTTTCTGGCAGCCTCGACAATTAATTAACCGTGATGATTAATATCACGATTAATCGTAAACCCCATTACATCGTTTCAACCCTTATATTCAATTCATTGAAAGTGTTTTTGGAACCACTGGGTATATTTATAGGAGTAAAACCATAACTCTGCTTCCCCAACTGACTAATGATAATGTATTTATTCTTCTTTGCGTCAATGCTCATGCACTTCCAATGATATACAGTGTTTTGATCAATGATTAGACACTAAACCTGTATGTTAAGATGCGCAATAATAAATCTAGTCTGTGCTCATATATATGTGGAGCTTAATGTGGCAACTGTTTAGGTTAAAGGTGTCCATAAAAAGGTATTGATCAATTCAACAATAAAAAATGTGATCTATCAGAGGCCACTCAAATTATAGCCATACATTATCATGTCGTTAAGTGTGTCTACAAACATAGAGTGTTAGAGACAGTAGTGCAGACAGACAACATCCTCTATTGATGTATCGTATAGGAGGTCATGTCTTGTTTGTAGTTATCAATCAAGGCCGTGGCCTATTTCATACACGGGGTCCTGTGTTTATTGATCAGCAGGGATGGAGCAGGACACGTTCAGACCCGGCTGTACAGTAGCACACCAAGCAATCGATAAAACTCACACACTGGACTGTTATGACAAAGGCGAGCAGAGGTGCTAAAAGTACACACATTTAAGTACATAATACTTAAATAGAAAAAAAGTGATACTAATGTAGACCGAACAAGAACCTGGAGTCATCACCTGTTCACTCACTTCTCTCAGTTACAGGCAGTGTGAATTTTTACTGTGATATTTTGTGTGGGAAAAAGTGACTCTTATGAAAACACTGCGATCTTGGCCTTCTATGTTCATGGTTCATGGTTGTGTTCAAGCACATTGTTGTGAGAAGAGAAGAGATACAATATAGTAAAAGTACTCGTGCAATTCTGCTATAAACACACAATATAACAGAAGCTAATGTTATATTAACAAAAGGTGAAAGCAGTAAAACCTACCTATATATAAATAAAATGGAATTCAATGGCAAAAAGAATAAATAAATAAGTGTCAGGAACAGAACGTGTTAAGATATATAATAAGAATAATAGCATAATCTGACACAAAAGTTACACTGGGTCTTTATGAGTTAAGGACTTTTTTTTTTTTTTACATGATTTACATTGTTTTGTTCATATTGTTCTTTGACATGTGCCAGTCTATTCATTTAAGTTGAAACTGATGATCTTGAGAAAGTGCGCAAAATAACAAAAATTAAATCACCAATTATCCCCCTCAAATATAGGTGATACAATGTATGTAAAGAACAGACCCAAATGCAGGATTCAGAGACAGAGATCAGTTTAACAGTGTTTATTAATAATACAGTATGAGTGTAATGTGTGCTCCTTTCCCTCCTCTATGGTCAGCTACGTATGGGTGACTCTCCATTAGCTGAGGCAAAATCAGTGGTCAGGAAACAAAACAGGTCATATACAGGAGATCAACGTTCAGTCCAAAGGGAAATCCAACACACATTACCACAGTGCAGAAGGGGGTCCAAAACTAGGTGATCTGAAGTCCAATGTACTGTATTTTCTGGACTAAAAGCCGCTACTTTTTTCATATGTTTTGAACCATGAGGCTTATACTAAGGTGCGGCTATTCTGTGGATTTTTCTTCCACTACTAGGGGGCGCTCTAACCTGAATCAAAACTACTAAGAACGATCATTGTTCAACTGTTTTACAGAAGACGACGACTTCATGGGTTTCAGTGAAGATAATTAAAGTGATTTTTGATTTAAAACACAGGAGAAATGAAGATAAATATGGCAAATACTGGTTATTTTTCTCTTGGTTCTGGTTTGTTTTAATCAGCAAAGTTGCTGTCGTGTTAAAAGTCACCGTTAGGAAAAATCTGTTCAGGTACAAACATGTAATTACAGTTCAAAATCCTTCTGTAATTGCAGTAAATACATGATTTTTCAACATAGATGTCTGTGGCTTGTATATTCTTTTTTTACTATATTTAAAAAAATACAGCGGATGCGGCTTATATACAGGTGTGGCTTATAGTCCAGAAAATACGTTAGTACAGATGAGGGGCAGGCAGAGACGAAGTCAACAGTAGGAAAAGAGTTAAAACAGGGGCGTGCAAAACCTGAAAGACAGAACCAGAATACAAAAGCTATGGGACAAACGGGGTCAAAGCCAGAAAATCCAGACAAGAAAAAACACTCATAAGTTATACAATAACCAAGGGAAAACAATGAACTTGCACCGTACTGTGAGAAACAAGAGGTATTTATAGGAGAAATAACAGGTGACACAAATGGGTGAACTGATTACAGGGGCGGAGACAACACCAGTGACAGGAAGCAAAGTTGGAAATAGTGAATATGAACCCACATAACAAAATAAAAGACCCAAGACTCCAACAAAGACAAAAAACACAGAATGACAATAAGACAAAAACAAGACAGACACATTAAAGGAACAGCAGAAGTAAGAACATAAGAATATATAGTAGAATGGTCTCTTGTTTATGCTTTTCTGTTTTGTGTTTTTCTTGGTAAAATCTTCATAACACATAGGTCTGACTTCAGGACATGAGAGCATTTTCCATACCTTCTTCCTACACAGTCACACAGTCACATTAACAGTTTAACTATATGTCCTCAAGTAACAGGTAAAGCTGGAAGCATATGTGGTTGTCATTGATGGAGCAAGGTTATGTAAAATTGGATGGTGTTACCCAGTTAATAAGACAGCTTCTGCATTTATCGACTGTTCAAGTGTCCTTATTCTCTCAAAGGTCAGTACTGTCAAGACGGAATGTAATTGGTAAATTGTGTTTTTTGTTTTTTTTTGTCAAATCTAAGCAGTTTAATTTTCTACGGCTTTAACTGGATGTCTGTAGGTGTAAAAACTTACGTGCAATATTTCATTTGGTTTTTTACAGCGTGATTTATTTTTGATGGATAGTGCAAATGGACTCAGTGTGTATTCATGGTACCTGGTCTAAGGTGAACCCTGATGTGTAGAAATAGGATTAGAAAAAGAAATGCATCTGAAAACAGTATATATTTTGGCAACAGGATATACTAAGTTTGATTCTTTGGCCATTTTTCAGACAATATGAATGATAATACAGAAACTTTAATTTTACTCGCGTTTTCAAATCAAATCAAATCAAATCAAATCATTCTTCTTGGTACAACACCTTCAGTTCCTTTCAGATTCAGGGTTTTCTTACATGAACTGCATTTTGACACCTCCCCAAAGTGCTTCAGTGATACTGAGGTCAGACCGAGATGGACACTCCATCACCTTCACTTTTTTTCTGCTGTTTTTAATGACAGGTCGACTTGGTCTTATGTTTCAGGTCATTGTCATGTTCAGAGGTGTTCAAAGTACTCACATTCTGTACTTAAGTAGAAGTACAGATACTTGTGTGAAAAAATAAGTACTGGGTCAGGTGTCACTTTGCTGAAAACTACTTTTCCACCTTCCTTTTGGAATCTGATGGGTCACCCCGAGTTACCAACACATGCTGCGTTTGCTGCGTGGTGTGTGTAACCTCCACTGGCTGTAGAAAAGTCTGTCTATTACACATCACAAGGACTTTAGTGTCACCCACGTGGGGTTAAACCCATCCCCCATTGCAGTGAATCTGAAGTAGCATTAGCATTAGCATCTACAAGAGAAGACAGTGCCACAGTAGGTTCACATGCTCTCTGTGGAAATAAAGTACTGTTTTTTTTTTTTCTCTGCACGTTTTCAAAACAAGCAACAGCATGAAACCTAGCTGAATGCTACTCTGGGATGGTAAACACACACAGAACGAGAGGGGAGGGGGGAGTGTTCCTTTATGCATTCTGAGCCAATCAGAGACGCCTCATCACCGTGTCATGGACGTGTATGAGGAAGTACTGAATTCAGAATAAAGAGTGGAATAAACCAGTGACTTTATTCAGAATTATGTTAAATTCAGAATAGTCATTTTCAACTGGAATTAGATGTTTACATGGTCATCTGAAAGAGGAATTCACTATTATTCTGAACTAAGCAGGTATAAAAATTGTCATGTAAACAGGCCCTTTGTTGTTTTCTGCTATTTTGGTCATGGTGTGAGTTTTCCTCACTTCTGGAAACCAGCAGAGTGACTCACTGCTGCCTCCAGTGGTCACATAAATCCACTGGACCATTGGTATCAGTATATTGAAAGTAAATCTCTATTATTAATCACATTTACATCTTTAATATACCCCAAGAGCTTTTTATTCTCAACACTAATGATAATTTTAAGGATGAAAGCTGAAAACACCTGTCTGTTTCTATTACTTGAGTGTGTGGAATCAATTCATGTTTAATAAAATCATGTCAAGAGTGAGATTTGAACCTACAAGTGGTTCTTTTTTTTAGATTGTTATTTAATGATTTTTGGTTAAAATACCCTATGATATGAGTTTTCCTCATAATTGGAGATAAGGAGAGGGATTCATCACCGTCTCTCATGGTCAAATGAATCCACTGGACCATTGGTGTCAATATATGAAGTGCACATCTCTATTACCCATCATATTTACATCTTTAACAGACCTGGACAACTTTTTATTCTCAACACTCATGATAACTTTAAGGATGAAAGATAAAACACCTGCCTGTCATATTTCTATTACGTGAGGTTATGGAATAAAATGTCAGGAGTGGGATTTGAACCCACATCTTCATCTGAAGACCCTTTACTTAGGAAAGGATAATTCTTGAATTTAGTGTCTTAGACCACTCCTCCATCCTTCTTAACATCTAATCTGAGCCACGGCTACATATAAAAACACTATAGCAGTTCATTTGGACTTAAGGTGCTAACACAAAGCCTCTATGTGTGTGAAATGTGCGAGAGACTTAATAGAAATTGGTGTTAAAATCAATGAGAATGTAATGAGGAGATTCTTTTCCTTTCATCACTGTCTGAAGTGTAGCTTAACTTGTGTTTGTCTTTGTCTCTTCTTGATCCTCTTTCTCTGTGAGGACCAGAGCAGGCATTATGTTCATACTTCTTTTCTTCAAAGGCCTGATAAAGGGTTAAGACTTAAATGGATGTAAATGTATGTTCATTAGTGTTGCATTTTGGTTCGTATTATAATCAAATGTGAAAAGTCCACACTAGCGTCCTCCCTCACAAGTACAAATTCACTGTGTTCATTTTCCTGAGCTAGTTTAAGTACAAGTACTGGCTCTGATCGAGACTGATGAGGAGAAGACTGGAAAAATCAATTCAGACTCGTCCTCTACTTTGATTTTTACAGCTCCTCTCCTCCTCCACTCTGTCTAACTACCTCCCATGTTGCTCCTGTGTCTCTACAATCCTCCTCTTATCCTTCAACTCTTTATGTTTTTCATTCATTTTCCTCAAGCCTCTTTAACTCGCACACATACTTCTGTATGCTTTTACAGTCAGTTCCACTACTTCAGGGGTGTTAAACTCATTTTAGTTTAGGGGCCACATTTAGATAAATTTGACTAAAATGGGCCGAACCAGTGAAATAGTAACATAAATATAAATAATCTGAAAAAATCTCTCTATCTTAGAGTGAAATAAAGTAATGGAAATGTTTACATTGACAAATTATCCTTTCAAATAATGTGAATAACATGAAACAAATGAAAAAAAATAAGCCTATTTTTTTTTTTTTTTAATCATTTCCACTTGTTCATTATAAGTTGCACATCATAATGGGTCTAGAAATACACAAAATATTTAATAACGGGCAGATTATTCTTAAAAATGCACTGATGTCTCTTGAAACATGGCAGGTTCTTCATATTTATTCAGTTGATTCAAACATTTTGTGAAATTATAATAAATAAATATGTGAAAATATTTACATTTACCACAAGAAAAACTTAACGTTGTGAGTATTTATAGATTATTATGATCGCATTTTACAGGTCTGACCCACTTCAGGTTGAATTGGTCTGAACATGGAACCTGAACTAAAGTGATTATTAATTAGCATCTTAATATCTATTTTTGCATTTCACAAATTCATCCCAAGGGCCGGAGTGGACCCTTTGCCGGGCCTGATTTGGCCCCCGGGCCTTATGTTTGACATCTGTGCTCTACTTCATCTTTATCTTTTCTTTACCACCTTCCTCATTTCTTTCATAGTCTCTTCATCCTTTTCCTTCCTCATCTTCAACCTTTCCTCCTGTTTACCTCACCTTTGTATTCTTTTTTTCTTTGTACATCCCATTTATCATATTTCTTCTTTTTCTGATCATCCTCATTTACTTTATTGCGTGTATATTTTATCGTCTCTGTCTCACCCAGACACAGGTGACAAACTGAGGTGTAAACGTGCTGTGTGTTCAGATGTCCTCATTTATATGCTGTATCACTCAGGCCATTCTTATTCCTAATAAAATGTGCATGGCTTTTCAGTTCCTTTATACTGTGTACGAGCCCAGAAATACTTACCATAAACACTGTTTTCTCTGCATCTCCATTTCTGTTATTTTTATCATTTTGGTGCTGCTGACACATAATGTGCTGCACACTTTTAATTCCCAAGATTATGTTGAAAATTCTTGCGTCATAACTAATATTAGACTATCTTCATGTTAAAACATATTACATCCATATTTATATTTGAAATTACTCAGGTATTACAACAGCACACCAACATTTGACCTTGAAAATCTTCTTTTCAATAGGATTTTGCTCCATGCTAAGATACAGCCGCAGTATAAATGTGATGTAGATGTATTTGTATTGTGTATTTTTCAGATAATGAGATTATGTCATTGAATGGACAGACAGACAGAAAGACAGACAAGAGGACAAAATATTGCAATAGTCATTTGGCCAGAAGTTGTTTGAGGTGTAAAATTATTGTTTTGTGAATGTAAAACTGTACAACTATTCATTCATTTACAGAGGTGGAAGTAACTACTGTAAGTACAAGTACTACTTTAATATACTTAAGAACGGTTTTTAGGTATCTGTACTTTACGGGAGTATATATTTTTCTGGAAACTTTTTATTTTTACTCCTTATATTTTTGTAGAAATATCTGTACTTTATACTCTTTACATTCTCAGAATAGACTCATTACTTTTTTTTCTCACTAGAGAAATGTGACAGTATGAAAAATAAGTCATAAATCACAAATCGGGACTTACTATATTATAATTTTCCCTTTTTTTTATCTCATTATTATCCATGTCTTATGTCATAATTTGGACTTTTTAATCTCATAATTTATACGTTTTATCTCGTAATTTTTAGTTTTTTCCTCATTATTCTACTTTTTATAATCTCCTATTTATGACTTTTGAATTTTTCCTAAATGTCCTGTCCATACCCTGTACCATGACCCAATAAAACACATCATCTACACAGTAAATCACTTTTAAAGTGTTTGGGATATTTTTGAAACAATTTTGTTTTTTATTGCTTAAATAAGTATTATTTCATCCATAGCACAAAAAAATGCAGTTTACATTGTTGTTTATTACAATTGAGAAGTTGTACTTTTTTAGTTTTATTTCAGTAAAAGACTTGAATCAGTGCTTCTACTTTTACCAGAGTATTTTTCACACCAGTAGCTGTACTTCTACTTAAGTACAGAATGTGAGTACTTTGACCACCTTTGTTCATTCAGGATGAAATTCCGGGGGGTAAAAATTACAATATATATATATATATATATATATATATATATATATATATATATATATATGACACCACCAATGAACTAGGAAAGCACTCAGAGAGCGCAGTTGTCACTGTTAACAGCTGTGCACCTGCACATAGCAGCCGCAAACACTGATGAACAACTGATGAAAGTAGTTTGCTAAGGCGCACAGCTGTTAGCAGTGACAACACGCATTTATCGCTTTTGAGAGAAAGTAGCTCCAAGCAAGTACGAGTTGTGAGTTTTTGTTCTGTGACGGTTTTGTTATGCAAATAAATCACTCATTCAACCATGTATTGTTTTGAGAGGACAAAAGTTTTAATTTCGTGACCCCAGGAAACTACTTTCGCTTTGACCAAAACCGACCCAGAACTCAATTTATAGGACACTGTTGGGGGTAAGTCACTGTGGGTGCATCAAAGTAAAGACACTGATTCTAGACAAATTCAGGTGAAAAATAGTGAACTATCCCTTTAAGTATGAACGATAGAAATATGACAGGCAGGTGTTTCTATTACTCGAGTGTATTGAATAAGTGTCAGGAGAGGGATTTGAACCCACACCTCCATCTGGAGACCAGAAGTGCCTTTACTTAGGAAGGATTATCCTTGAGTCTGATGTCTTAGACCGCTCAGCCATCCTGACACCTTGTAGGTCACCAATCTGAACCACAGCTATTTTAATGGCAAACAGTGAACACCAGCCCATTACCACATACCAAGATGAGGTTTGGCACAAGGTGTGGCTACAGAGGAGGACTTCACTTCCAGTCCAGTAATTAAATGCAAATAAAGATATATAACTGTCAGGAGCCTATGTCTCCACTTGGATAAGTCTTCATTAAGTCTCACATCTTAGAGTGCTTGACTGTAAAAAAAAAAAAAAAAAAACCTGGCTATTAGCATGCAGTACGTCATAGCATCATGCCGGAAAAGGGGTTAAAAATAACAGATACACCCGGTGTTATGTTTCTATCACTGCTGACAAATGCCCATGACTCCTGCCAAGTCATTTGACCCAAGACTTTAATACCGGAGACAAAAGCCAGATGTTATTTTTTCCAGTGTGACAGCGATATAACATTAAAATAAGCAGCATTGAATCATCACATTGTCTCAATATCGTGTCTTTCTCTTTATTTTTACCAACATTTGTGATCTGTCCAGATCCTGAATCACCAGGTTCTCATCTCTGACTCTTAAATGGCATTCCTTAAATGGTGCTTTTCTACAATTCATCTGAAAATCTACCAAAACCCTATGTAACTGCAGTCTTGATTCGTTGTCTGTAAAAAAAAAAAAAGTAGGACACAGGTGTATGATTTCTCCTTTTCCACATGAGAAAACAGACAGAGTTGGTGTGTGTTTGTATTCTAATCTTTAAAAGTCATGAAATTAGGCAGTACTTGAAAAAAATACTGAATCTCATTTGAATTTATAAACATAACATTCTATTTTAACTTAATTATATTTTTAGAACTATCGTGTCAAGCATGTTTGCTCAACATGAAAATGAGGGAGTATACAGTACTAGGAATTCAATGAAAATGTCAGCATTAAATCTGGTACCTTTCGTTACTCAGCCACCCCGATATTGTCAAAGAGAAGAGTTTATTACATTTGATTGGTATGTAGTGGAAGGTAAGAAAAACAGCACTTCTTTCCACAAAAACATATTTGACATTTGGAGAGAAGTTTGGACCTTCAAAACTCTCAACTGTGTGTGTATTAATTAATTGGCTAACATAACCTCTAGTACTTTAACAGCCTCTCTCTCTCTCTCATATATATATATATATATATATATATATATATATATATACTGTATATATAGAACTGCCTTAACATGTAAAGACCTAAAACACACACCAGTGACCAAAACTATCTATTGTTTTTTAAACTGTTTAATATCTGTTGATCCACTAGTCTTATCAATACATGTGTGTTTGTCTTTTGTCTTTTTTATTTTTTTATGATCATTAGATATGACCCATTTGGACGTTCCGAGGTACCACAGTTACCATAGAAACAGTATTATCTTCTACTACATGGATTCACAAGTAAAACCCATGGTGATGGATCAATGACAGTATTATTTTATTAGTGATATATTTTACTGAAAATGGTTTTTTTTTCTTTACTTTTCTTCATTTTTCATTGAATGACCTTCAACTTAGATCTGATCTTTTATGAACATCTACATGATCAGTGAATTCAATATTAGAAAATGAACTATTTTCACTGAAAAAAAAAACACAAAATACAAAGGCTAATATTATAATAGATAGTGATGAATTGCTAACAAAAGGTTAAATAGAAAGAAAAGATAACTTGGGAACTGGCACAAAAGTAGCTTTGGGCCTTTATGGGTTAAACCAATGAAGCACTAGACCACCATCCTGTCCTGTTCAGTGCACATAGAGAACATATTTGTCAGTGAAGAAAGACTGAATACTTTATTATGTTACTTATTTAACAGCTCTCTTCAACTGTACATAAAACTGAATGCATTCTATCTGCACTCTTCTCTTTTAATTTATTTTAAGTGATATTTATGTTTCATTAATTGTGTTTTTAACTGTAATTGTGTTTTAACTTGTCTCTTTTTCTATTCTTGTAAAGCACTGTCAATTACCCTGTGTATGAACTGAGCTATACAAATAAACCTTTCTTGCTTATTTTAGTTTTCACTAAAAGATAGGATTCATCAAGAAGCGAAACAAAACTGTTCAGAAAATGTTCAAAGTGAGTATCTGCAGAGAAAGGAGCTGAGGCAACATTTAATAAAAGTAGTCTGCCTTCCCTTGAAACCATCATTTTAAATAGATGTTGATTAAATATGGCAAGTCTAACAGTTATTTAGTTGTTTAGTTTAGTTACGACGTACCACTGCATTTTAGGAACTGTAAGATAAGTGTTCATGCAAAGAGTGGACGGGAGGATTTTTTGTTTAACATTCAACATTATATTGTACATGAGGGTATTTTAAATAATTAATTCAACTTCAGATGGATGAAAATGTACATTATTAAAGTTTTGCTCTATCCACAGTTTGCATAATCTATATATGTGTCATGCCTCTTTTATACATTACATCTGATTGACAAAAAAAACAGAAGGCTTTAAACCTCAGAGACTTAAAACAGCCACCAGCGACCAAAGGTATGTAGTGATATAAGATGTTCTGAACCAATCTATTTAAATTCTCATGTAAAACTCTTTAGATGTGTCGTTTTTTTGGATGTTCAGAGATTCGGTTGTGAAGATGGAAACAAAATTTCATGTCAGAAGTGGGATTTGAACCAACGCCTCCATGTAGAGACCAGAAATCCCACAGTATAGGAAAGGTTTTCCTTGAGTCCCTGTGGCCGAAGGATCAGCCAGGCGAAATGAGACATGTTGGAGACAGGACCAATCGCGTTTCGCCATTTCCAATATTTATCCAACATTTTCCACCAATGGCCACTCCCGTTCTTCAACATTTCCAACATTTGGCCAATCAGAAGCGAGAAATGTTGAACCCGAGTCGTTAAGCTTCAAACAGGCAAGGAGGCGTTCATAATCCTCTGGCACTTTTGGGTTATTCATTCGCATCCAATTATAGTTTTACCTTCCATCGCCAAAATTGTGTTTTCCGCAATATGGTGAGTATATACACATTTATGACAGTGCTGTCTGATGTACGTTGATGTCAAAAATAACTTTACTTCGAATATCAGGTAATTACTGCTATATTACGCAGCTAATGGTACCATTACCTGGCAAAAAATGAACATGCTATAGACGTAACATTTCCCAACAGTGCCATTTGACATAACTTAATGTTTTAAAATAATGTGTACATTAAACCTGTTGAGTTCCGATGTTATGTGTTCAGATGTTATGATTCATCTTGTAACGTACCCCGGCTTGAGCACGGCACCTTAGACCACTCGGCCATCCTGACACACAAGGCAATTTCTATCTGTGCCAGAGCTGTTTGAACAGTTAAAGGTTAAATCATTTTACTATCCCCATAGGGAAATTTAGTATCTGCGTTTTAACCTATCCTAATACACACACACACACAATTGTATTTTTTTATGTTCTGTTGTGTTTTCTGAACAGAATACAAAGGACAGAAGTGATTGACTGAATCCAAACATAATGCACGGGCACAGATGTGCAAGGTACAGATAGGTTTCAAGACAGCAAATGATGCATAAATAACAGATGTGCCAAATATGAAAAGCAGTACAAAGAAACCAAAGGAATCATACTGGGTTCACTGCACACATAACAAAGACGTTATTTGGGTAGAATGACAGACAAAGACAAAATGACAGGGGACAAAAATCAGCAGAAAACACACTTCATTATTTTGACCTTTACACATATGCAACACTTTATCTATTTTAATACCATACATATCTGCTAGCCCCCACAGACCCCTGTGACCGTAGTGAAGATAAATCAGGTTCATATGATGAGATGAGACACATCTGCTAATAGGACTGATCTCTAATGACGTCAAATTGTGTTCATTCATATTCATGAGAACCAACTTGTCCAAATGTTCAAAAAAAACAAACATATTAGTTTAAATTACATTAGATAGAACTTTCCTCCTAGCAAAATCCTTGGGAAATTGATTATAGCAGCATTGATACCTGCTGTAGCACCTACAGTATAATAATGGACGATAAAAACAACGTCCTGGGAGAGGGGTATTGTTTTTGGTTCAGTTTGTCTGTTCGTCTGTCTGTTAGCAACTTCACACAAAAACTACTGGACCAATTTCCATGACATTTTCAGGAAAGGTGCAAGGAATAGATCCCATTATATGTTTGTTAATGTAGGTCAAAGGTCACTGACACAGTCATCAAAAAATGTGTTTTAACAACAATAAGAGATAGGGCAAATCAGGTCAAACGTGTGAGGGAAGCGGAGTTTGTTGCATGTGGCACCACTTGTTTCAACATGATTCAATCGAGAAGACCATTGGAGAACAGTTGAAAGGACGGATGTTATACAGAGTCAGTGGAAAGAAAGCAGGGTTAGTGCATAGGTCTGTATTTTTCAACTAACACACATTTGGTAGAATGGGTGGTGTGTGGTATTGGTAGTATCATGTTGCTCCATCTACCATCGAAGAACTCAGCAGTTTCCAGAATTGTTAACTGTTGATGAGAATTTCCCCAATCATAAAAATAAAATAAAATAGTAATATTAGCTTACAGTGCTCATCTCCTAAATTACAATGGGGTCTGTGTAATTATTTATATATATATATATATATATATATATATATATATATATATATATATATATATATGCTGCTTCAGTGTACTTTTATTATGAGTGATACCATGTACAACTGCAGACGTTACAGTCACTGGTATTGGGTCTGGATTTTCCAGTATTGGTTCCTTCCAACCAGCAAAATGCAGAAACACATATTTTTTATGTGTATGTTTTAAGTATATTTACTCTGCCGGTGTTTATCAGTTTGTTTGTTTGATTGTCTGTTTGTTAGCAAGATAACTCAAAATGTTATAGATTTGGCTGACATTTGCAGGAGATCTTGAGCCTGGCACATAGGGATAAATTATAAAATTTTGGTGGTGCTCAGTAGATATATATATATATATATATATATATATATATATATATATATATGTGTGTGTGTGTGTGTGTGTGTGGGGGGGGGGGTATTTGAAAAAAGCTCAAATCCAACATCGGCGTTTTTCTAAAAAGTCAGATTCTCTAACAAATTGTTGTATGTCTGTATGTTTGTGGTTCAATTCATATTCATAGCTCATATTTTTCGTTGTGTGTGTAATTGTTTTCTTGAATATTCATTGTCTATAAAGGACCAAGGTACTCACTGTTTTACTGGAATAAGTGTAGAGGTCAGTGGAATCAGCTTTTATGGTCTATTTTATTGAACAAAATATTTTCCTACACCAATTTACTACAGTATTACTCATATTTGTTTCAGCATCTACAGGGTTGAAAGTACTATAATATGTGTATGCTGACTTAGTGGTAACTATATGTAGTACCAAATGATATGTACAAGAGTAGATTCTAAGAAAAAAAATATGCATATAGTTCCTTTATTCATCCTTTTTGTATGTGGGTCCCTATCCATTTTAGAGAAAGCACAATGAAGAGAGATTTACAATGCATCTGAGAATTATGGAGGAATAAATAAACAGTGAATAAATAAAAGTGGCAGCACTGTCATTCTCAGTCATGGCTCCATTTGGAGACCAGAAGCCCTGCTTTATGTAGATGGATTAACTCTGAGCCCTCTGCTGTAAATCAGAGGCTGTCTTCACTGATGTTAACATGGTATCTCTGTTGATTGTCCACAGTCACGCTTCAGACCCTTGGATAAAGTCATCTCATAAAATCAACAATTACAAACATATGGAAATATATGTTGTGTTTTCTTCCTTTATTAGGCACACTATAAAATAATAATTCATACTTCTTCTTGTAGTCCATTATGTTAATCATCTCTTAGTTTTATACAGATGCATGTTAAAATGCACTAATGCAGCTGTATTTTCCATTTTATATGACAGTGATGGCAGGTGGTAAGCATAATTTCCTCATCTATAAGTTGGCTGTGTTTCTGTTTTCTTTTAGTTTTATATGCATGATTAACAGAAACATAAAAAGAATAAGCTGGAACAAAATGTTATTACCGCTTCTCATGAAATTACTATAACAATGTAATAAAGCGGAACTACAAGTCAGTAACCTGATGAAAGGTGATTACTGATGTGGATTAATATGAATAAAAACACAATTGTCTGAAAACAAAAGTATTCCAACTTTATATAATATACCACACTGTTGCCCATAATGTATACATTTGTCATAATATATTTGGGATCAATAAAAGGCCCCTCTTCGACTTAATAACCCAACATTGTTGCTAAGCATAAAGAGTAAATTACATTTGGATTGCATTTTCACATAGGATTAAATACGAATGATGGCCTTATCTATCTATCTATCTATCTATCTATCTATCTATCTATCTATCTATCTATCTATCTATCTATCTATCTATCTATCTATCTATCTATCTATCTATCTATCTATCTATCTATCTATCTATCTATCTATCTATCTATCTATCTATCTATCTATCTATCTATCTATCTATCTATCTATCTATCTATCTTTTTTAAACAACAGAAGATTAACATTAGCCACTATGCCTCCCAGTTAGCTAATGCTAACAATGAACCTAATCTTGAACAGATAAAGTATTAAACCAACATAATGTTATTAAGTGAACAAACAGACTTGAATGTAATACCTCCTTGGCGTAGGTAATAAGAACGTGAACGTGAACGAGAAAAAGAAAAAGAAAAAGAACAAGAATAAAATATTTTTATATAGCACTTGTTAAAAACTGAGTTTACAAATTGCTTTGACAGCCAACTAGAACACAAAGTAGAACTGAGGTTAAGTGAGTTGAGGTAAAGTGGGCAGACATAATATATCACAATGGTGTTAGTGAATGGAATGGAATAAAACACCATCGTGTATGTCAACTAAACAGGGTAAAATTCTAATTCAAACAATAAAAACATGTAAAAACTCAAATAGATGGCATCACATTAAACCCAGTCTATAAAAATCTATTTTAAGAAATAATCTTAAAGATGGCACTGGCTCCACCGCCTAACCTCCTCCGGCAGGTCGTTCCAAAGTCAAGGGTCCCTGATGGTGAGGACACGGTCACCTTTAGATTTGCACCTCGACTTTGGAACAGCCGGCAGCCCCCTGTCCGAGGATCTAAGGCTGAGAATTGGCTCCTAATTGGCTGGTATATATCAGTAACATAGCTAGGAACGTGGCACATACTGTATATAGAGGCAACTAATATGCTGACATCAGCTCATGCATAGACATGATGACATCAGTTGGATTGATGCCAAAGAAGCTATAATTCATGTGAGGTGCAGGGTTTGTTGTGCTTGGTAATACTACTTGTTAGACCTGTAATGGACATATAACAATATACCTCTGTTGGTGTTTTTGCTACCGTTTCATCCGAACATAGTGTATTAAAACCAGACGTATCATGATTAATACCAGAACAACTAAAATCATACATCACATATGTTACAGCGGAATAGAATGTTCATGATAGCAGCTACTATAACTAAATCAATATACAGTCATACCTCGACTTACAAAAAACCCAGCTAACGAATAACGAAAAACCTTAATGTCAATTTTTCGTCTTTGAATATGAAAGAAAATTAAATTTATGAAACAAAACTGAAACCCCAGAGATGTAAATACAGTACTGTATGTAATGTACATAAATACGTTATGTATATATCATCACATTGGCTATGAGGGAGCTACCCATGATGCTTTGGTGTGCGCCTTTGACCCTCATTCATCACAGTTCTAACAGGTGAAATGGACAGAGTTACTGCTGTTTGGTGAGTTTTTTCCCAGTGTGCTCATTTAAACATTATTACAGTACATATTCTTTATTCATCATGAGCCCAATTCTGGTGCGAATGAAAAGAAGAAGTGGCTGCATTATCAATAGAAAAGAAAGAAAAGGAGGAGGCAGCCATCATTCCATCAGCACCAATAAAAGACATGCTGGACACATTTCATCAACTTCCTAATTAGTGGAAAAAAACACCCTGAAAAAAATTTTCAAAAGTTGTGCTATCGCCCATTTTGACATGTGCCTTGTGCATTTTAGGAAGATTATGAAAAGTCATCAAAGGTCTTTGAATCCATCATCAAATATTGTTGAAGGTGAAAGTAACAATTAAAACAACCATAATGGTATGAAAATTATTTATGTCTGGTTCATTTAATGGTTTAATGTTTAATGTTCAGTCAGTGAAGACACACTGTACCCACTGAGACCAATAAATTAAATCTAAAATCTAAATTTTATTTTATTTTTAACACATTTTTCAGACAAAATGTGTATACTTTTATCATTTTTACAGCGTTCATCGGGGGGGTCCTTGGAACAAATCAGACCTTTTACATGTAAAACTATTTATGAAAAATTCACGGAACAAAACCACTTATGGAACAAATTAATTTCATAAGTTGAGGTACCACTGTATAAGCTAAAAATATAAATATATGTATGTGTGGAACATTAGATACAGAACACAACAGCAAACAGTGTTAAACATTTTACAGACGAGCAGTAAGAAAAGTCAGAAATTAATATGTAACACTGGTCTACAAATTTTTTTATAAAGTATCTGCTTCAGACATTAAATTAAGATGAATCATAAAACAAATTCCTTTAGTGCTGTTAGTTCATGTTTTTAATATATATGATGGTGTGTTATTCCACATATATGTATACAATACATGTATACAATGGATTTGTAAATATTCCACTAGAAAGAACCTGTAAAGTGAATGGATCATAATGTGCAGACAGTGTTTTGAAGTAGATCTGAGACCAATATTCCTTTGGACTAAAACCTATTCTCTTGTTCATTCTAAGAATTTCACATTTTGACCCCAGACTTATCTTGGAAACTTGATCCAACCAGCATTTAAGACTTGAGTTTTCTTTATCAGTAACACACATATAGGAACATTTCATTAGTTTTATTCCGGAAGCATTTTATTTGTAGACCAGTGTTATTAGTGATTCATTATATAGAAATTGGATATGTGACTTTTCTTTAATATTTCATACACAGGAATGGGCTCTTTTCTGTACAAGTAAAAAAATGAGAAATATTAATGTCATGAAAAGAATAAATATGAAGTTTCTGTGAAGATGATTGATGCCACGCAGGTCTCCGTTGGAATAGAAATCTCTAGAGCATTGTTGCAAGAAGAATAAAAGCAATTTTGCAGAGTTTTCTATCTCAACCTTTAAATTTGCATGACAGCTGGCCCACTGCTGGATGGTAGAAAAAAAAAAAAAAAAAAAGAAATACTGCAGGGTTTATAATCTGTGTGGAGGCTTATGCTGTTTCCTGCTGCCAGGCAGAGGAATGTTTACATTTAACATAATGATTAGACTACACAATCACATCTGTCACCCCTTAAACTCATGCACACACTCATACACTCCATTCACAGCTTTCCTCCTCCTGCTCTGCATCTGTTACGTCACGGTCACTCACATAACATAATGCAGTAAATCAATTTCACCCTCGTGCATCGATCAACCCAGATCACAGTTCAAACAATACCCATAAAAACACACAAACAGTGGATTGTGGGATACAATGACACACACATAGAGAACAACACATAAATGACACTAATATGCTAAACATCGCGTGCATGGATACAAGCACCGCCTTCTGGATCATCGATTTATCAAATACCTGCAATTCTCTCTGTCTCTCTCTCTCTCTCTCTCTCTCTCTCGAAGTGTCCTATGTCTCTCGCCCCTCTCTCTCTCTCCCCTTCCATCTGCCACAAACAGAGGCTTTGCATACAGTGTATTTAACCCAGTCATCATAGGCTATGTGAGAGTAAACGCATGTCAAAAATCAAGACAGATGGAAAGAGAGTTAGTTAACATTAGGGGAGGGATGGAGGATGACAGGAAGTGAGTGGCAGAAGAGAAATGTTGATATTCATTGTACCTTGTACCACACTTGTGAACAGATGTTAATGTGCACTACCATACTAAAGCATCAGCATCTAGTGCAGTATTTGTTATGTAATGCATTATATGTATCCACTATCAAAAGCTGAAGATGACTATACCATTGTTTACATGAACTCGGGGGCTTTTTAACATCCACAAACACAAAAATATGTAAAATATGCACAAGAGAATAAAAGTGTTTTTGAGCTCAGCTGCATTTTTGACCTTGATGTACTGTTTCCTTAGAAACCGGATTGATTTTCTATAGGTTTTGTGCGACATTAGATGCTGACTGGGATTGTTCGTCAAATAATATGTATATATATATATATATATATATATATATATATATATATATATATATAATTTCACATACTTCTGAATATTATTAGAATGTCTGAGCCTGTAATAGTAGTAGTTGGGATAGGCTCCAGCACTCCTGTGACTCTAATGAAGATGAAACACTTCAGAAAGAAAGAAATGAATGGAACTTTTTACTGTATCATATACATATTTGGAAATGTTGAATTTCTAATAAATTAACAAAACAAAGGGAAAGTAGAATAAAAAATGAAAGAGAATAGATGTTTATTTGACATTTGTGCAGGAAACATAGGACCTTTTGTGCAGTCACCTCTGCCAGAATTAAATCAAATAAAGTAAGAACACATGACGAATATAGAATGAAATAAAAACGGCTATAAAAATGTACATACCTGCAAAATATCTCTATGTATAAAAATGCATAAAAACTTATAGAAGAACCCTATGAGAACAGTTTAAAAACCCAGGAGACAATTAATACAATAGTTAAGTGATCTTAGATAACATTCATTTTACATTCATTTGTCTTAGGTGGAGCACAAACTGGTCTGAGTAGAGAAGTTATTGAACTCAAATACCATGATGAGTCATAGCAACAGAAAGCATGCTTGAAAAGTCGCCAGATGTTACATATATCTGACATCATCTTGTAAATATTCCAAACCTGTTGCAGAGAATGCAGAAAATTCAGCTGCCTACGCATTTCTGTAGTTATAAAAGAACCTACCAGTTTTGATGTTTACTTGAATATTGTGAATTATTTGCATTTCGTGTTTGTGGCAAAAGCTAGAAAAGTTATACTCAGACTCATCGGGGCCCCATCTGCGTTTTCTGCGTGTTTCCATCACTGTTGAAGGCGTCAGCACATAACACCAACAGGGCATTGCGGTCTGTTCATATTGTTATCAGTTAGAATCCCTTAGTATTCTCTTAATTCTGTGTTGATTTAGCTGATGCTAGTTTTATGCTTGCAGCATGTCTATTTTATAATGATAAATATGTCAACGTTTGTCAAGTTATTGTAAAATTGAGTGGTGATGCAACATGCTCATTGTTATTTTAAGTGACTGGTGTTCCACTTCTGTGTCTGGCAGGTGTCCTACACTCAGCTGTTACTCAACCACATTGACAGCTGCTAAAAACATTCTTAGTAAGTTGCTCATATTCATTGTTTGTGATGACTTGCTTGTCAGAGGCACCGACTACCTGGTCTTTTTCTAATACAGCAGAGTTTGTTGCTGCTGGTGTTGCAGATTTGTAAATTGGGTACCATGGTGGGCTCACAGTTGTACTGTAAAATTTTTTAAGTTGACTACTTAAAAAAACTTAAAATCTCTAAGTTAACTGGTTTACAATGTTTAAGTGTGTACCAGTTTTAAGTTTTATACACTTAAATGTTGCAAACTAGTTTATTTATTAAAACCCAGGAAACCAATCGCCTTAAAATTTCTAAGTAAAATCAACTAATTACATTTTACAGTGTAGGGGGTTTCATGTTCGATTCCCAATCACACCAGGGCCTTTGTGTTGATTTGGCCTGTTCTTTCTACAGTACTCAGGTTTCCTCTGGTCCTCCAGTTTCCTTCATCAAAAACAGGTACATCTAGGTTAATTCTCCTGCCAGTGTCCTTGAGCAAGGGGTACTGATAAAGATCTGGAGTTGGTCCCAATAGTCTTCAATGGCAGCGATTTGCTTAAGCTAGTTACTAATACTAGGTACTATGTCAAGGTTTTTGTCTAAGTGCAGATACATGTTTATACAGTGGTAGAAAAACTTTTTCGGACACCCCATGTATTTGTGAAATACTGCATAAAGAACATGGCCCAGTATTGTTCCATCCACCATCTATACCACCTTTTCAGAATCAGAATGATTTTTATTTGTCATTTGCATATCCAAGGAATACAAGGGAACACAAACGAAATTACAGTTTGACCAACCCCCCCCCAGGCTGATCGGGTCATGCAGCCATGTACGGCGCTACCCTCGATAAGGAAAGGGAAAACAGCAGCAGATGCACAAGGAACACAAATTCTACTTTAACGACAGAACGTGAACACAGTACTCAAGGATTCATGAGTTGGGACTTCTGAGCATGTACTGTTTCACAGAAGTCCAAAAATACCCAAATGTTAGTTAGATTCATTGTGGTTCTTATAAAATAATGTATTGAGCTCCAGAATGAGGATGGATTTAGGTCCAAGAACAGGGGACACTGGCGCACTATCTGACCATCTGTGCAAAAACGTCGACCTTGACCAAAGGCTGAGGGTTTTCAAATTAATGCATGATATGTTTAGTACTTTACTGTCATGAGATAGCTTCAATCTGTAGTTGTACAACTGGAGACATTCAACATCACTAATGACAACTGTGAATAAATTGGTTATTCTTTATGACTTTATATCTCTGTGATTGATGTTTGAGTAAATTAGTAGTAAAATTCACGGTGCCCACTATTGCTCTGAAGTAGACTGAGACGCTGTTGTGCTGCTTGAATACAAATGAACACCAATAAAGATGCAGAAATACTACACTTCTTTTCCATGTCTGAGATGCATCTTCCTACAACTATAGATTGTTTAGGGTGTCACCACAAGTCCATCAGCTCCATAGCTTCTGATACTATTGTTTTATGACAGTTTTACATGATTGACATTAAAACAAGCAAGGCCAAACTAAAGGACAAGTTCATTTGCAAAGGTACATCCACTTTACAGCTTATACCATGTTTCCATGATGTGGTACTGGCTCAACTGAGCTATGTTGCATTTCCATTATGAAAAATGGGCCTGGAATCTGGTAACAGGTACTCGTTTTTTGGTATCACCTCAAATTCAAGAAGCCAGAAAATCATCGGCAAAAAGTTGGTGGATTTATCAGGCTATGCAACAAAAATAACCTTAAATATTTGAATTTTTATACATTGTGCAAAAATGTAAAGGTCTTATATGATGCAGTCTTAAAGGGATACTTCAGTATTTTTCACATGTATCTGTATGGGTTCACTGTCTTTACTCTGGTGCACCCGCAGTGACTTACCCCCGACAATGTCCTGTGAGTCGAGTTCTGGTCCGATTTTGGTCAAAGCGAAAGTAGTCCCGGCAGGTTTCGTGGGGTCAACAAAATAAAACGTGTTTCTTCTGTTTCAATGAGTGATTTATTTGCATAACAAAACTGTCATGGAACAAAAACTCTCACCTCGTAATTGCTCGGAGCTACTTTCTCTCAATAGCGATCAATGGGCGTTGTCACTGCTAACAGCTGAGGCACCTTAGCAAACTACTTTCATCAGTTGTTCGGCAGTTTTTTGCAGCTGCTACAGTACATACAGGTGCACAGCTGTTAGCAGTGACAGCACGTATTGATCACTATTGAGAGAAAGTAGCTGTGCACTGTGGGCGCACCAGAGTAAAGACGGTGATGCTATACAGATTCATGTGAAAAATACCGAACTATCCCTTTAATTTGCAAAAAATTAACGATAAAAACCCATATTTATTTAGCTTAGCTGGTCAAGTTAAGGCAAAGAAGACCAAGGATATTTTTATTTAAATATCTGACACTTGTATAAACATGTACAGCCATAATGCACAGATAACATGTTATTTTCCTCTTTATTATAAGTAGAAATATGGGTAACCTTATATAAATAAATATGGGTAACCTTCAGAAACAGAGCCAGACACTTAAAGATGTTTAAAGGTGCAGGGAAGTTGGTCCTCAAGGGTTAAACATGCTTGGCCAATAAAGATGATTTGGGTTTTGACATTCAGAGAGAATGAGATGGATGAGAGGGACAGAGAGTGTGTTGGTGGATTTTGCAGCGAGTGGCGAAAGAGTGACGGTCACACTGAAGAAGGAGAAAGAGATACACAGTGGGAGCCTGACGCTGCATGCTGATTGGCTGAGAGGACCTCTTGTATCTGAGTGGAAGGAATGAGAGCGAGGAGAGAGAGAGGGTCGACGCTACCGGTCGACACGTGCTGCTCCGTCACATGACTCACTACTCACTCTGTTGATGCGCTGGTCTTTTCCATTTTTTTTTCCCTCTGTCCCTGCTGCCTGCTCTGCTTTGCTTCTCTCTGTCATCTCCTCTTCCTCTGTTCTTCCTCTCTCCTCATTTTTTCCCTCTAGTATCACCTCTTCTGCCTTCCTTCCCTTTTCTGTTTTTTTTTTTTTTCTGTTTTTGTTGTAAATGACTATGGTTCATTTACATCGCACCACTTCTACAGCCTCAGCAATTAACTATGTAAAGAATCCAAGAAGTACATCCATAATCATGTCAGCATCCAAACAACAATTTAAGATAAAATGTTAACTTAAGTCTCCTTAGTAATATAGTTAATCGATAAGAAACATTATGGTTCATTTCAATCCTCTTTTGCTCATGGCAAGACAATTTCACAAGCAAATAAAGCTCTGTAACTAAAGCTACTGGTGCATGTTCTGCAATTGAAAAAGGCTCAGGAAATAGACAATTGAAATAATGTCATGTTCCTCTTACAAGCTATTAAACTATGTATTCATTTTCTGAAATTAACCAGTGTTTGAGCAATATTTGAAACCATCATTTGTCATATTCTAAAGATTACTCCATTAAGCGAGACAAGCATCTGCTTTAATGTTCAACACAAATGCACTTTTGCAATTTAATTTCCTGCTATAATCCTTGTCATTTGATCTTAATATAAACAATCCTTACAGATCCTCAGATAATAGTCTATTTCTGGCTTTTTAACTCAACTAAATATAAACATATGGTTTGATAAACTGTCACTTGGTTTGTTTTTGTACTTGTCCCTTATTTATAAGCCCTATGGCTCCTATTTGAAGGTTTACTGTTAATCTTATATGTATCCTTTCACCTCTGCACACAGAGAAAATGTAGAAGAGGAAATAAAGTAGCATTTAATATGTCGTTGGTTGTCATACAGTTCCATTGTAATGGTTTGCATTACAGTTAAGGAAATTTGCATATGTGTTATTTCAGGTGAGGGTGTGTGATACTAGACATAAACACCATGGTTTCATTTTAAAACTAATGAAAATAAACTCTATCCACTCTAGAATTTTGGTTATATTTTATGAAGAATCAATGAACGAGTTAAGCCCATGTCTTTTGTTCTGTTCCAATAAAAAGATGAGAAAATAATGCAATATTTTCGGCAAGAAAAAAGATGGTTCTGAATCACAGACTGAGGTAGGTTTAAAGATGGTCACATGATAGGTGGGTACAAAACAGCACAGTAGTTAACATGTCCTAACGGGTAGAAGGGTCCCCCACCATTAAAAACAGGCATATCTGGGTAAATTCTTCTGACAGTGGTGCCCATGAATGTCTAGAGTTGGTCCCTGGGCGCCTTCAACAGTAACTTAATACAGTTAATATATTCTATATGTCAGGGGTATTCAATTAAAAGTCCCCAAGGTCTGGTTATTACATTTTGCTAAAGTAGAAGGTACAAGCCAAAGTCCTTCAAGTCTTTGGCTCAATTATTTAAGTTTTAACTTTAAAAGCAAGAAATCAGACAACATATTTAATCTCTTTTATCATAAATAAAAGTAGTCCTGTGCAGTCAAATAAGTTTAAGGCTTTTATTTCAAGTCAAATAAAACAGAAACCAGTGCAAAATGAGTGGGTTTCCTTTTCTCTATCAGTGCTTTCCCACTGTAGGAACCTTTTGTAGTTCCTATAACCATTTTAGTTGTTAGAACCTTTCCCACAGTATAGGAACTATATAGTACCTAGAACCTTTTTTGTTCCTACTTAGCTTAACCTTAACTCAACTGGTAGCGTATGACCTACAAGTGTTAACAACCAATCAGACATCAGCATCACATGACATGAATCAATAGTGTTGACCTGTGTTGTAAAGGGTCTGTTTGTTGTTCTTTGTTGATGCTCTCACTCTTTATCATCCTCTTTCTTCAAAACTGCAAACTGTTAAGGCAGATGGCCCTCTAACCAGAGTCTATGTTTTTTTTTTCCCCTGTTAAAGAAGCTTTTTCTCGCTGTTTTTTCTTTGAGCTAGCAGGATTCAGTTTTCTTATTTTCAGTACTCAATGTTTGAGGTCTGAAAATCCGTAAAAAAAAACCCCAAACCCCCCAAAAAAACACTTCCAACTATTGTACATGCACATAGATATTTTTTATGTATGAACTACTACACAGTAAGGTGAAAAAAATCATGCCACTACTACATCCAAGCCTCAGAGATAGTCAAGAGTAAAGTGTATTTTGTGTCTTGAAATATGACCATATTTCACAGTATATTCTGTAAAAAAAAAAAAAAAAATCGGTAGTCATATATATATACAGTATATAGTAACCCCCTTATTTTTTTGTGGACCTGCCACTCTGTTCATATAAACAACACTATTATAAAAGGATGATCATTAACTTAGCTTCATTGTTTACAGCTATTGCAATGCAGATAGATTGCATGTTTCAATTAATATTAATTACTGTGTTTTTATTTGCTTTGTAGTTGAACAACTTGAAGATTTATGTTCCTAATAAACATATAGGACAGCTTAAAGTGTGCAGTCTGTGGAAGAAAAATTAAATACAAATACATATTACATAGTAAATTCGACTAATGATGGTGATGGACAAGGAAATTATTATTATTATTATTATTACTTCTGCTGTAAATGCTAACATGGTAACAGTAACAGAGAAAGCAGGTCAGAATCTCCTCTAATTCAGTATCCATGTTGAATTAAGCTTAACAGTTGTTAGTCATTGCATACTCTTCCCAAAGCAGTCATCTGAAAACAATGTGACGAAATAGGGAGGGTTATGAAATGACAAATGTAATTCAGTAAGGGATTCAATGTGACCGTCTGCAACATCCTGTCTAAGATCTCAGTGTTTGTGTATCTATAACACTGGTCTACAAGTAAAATGCTTCAGGAATAAAAGTAATGAAATGATCCCACATGTGTGTTAATGATAAAGAAAACTCAAGTCTTAAATGCTAATGCTAAATTAGTGTGGATGTTAACTGTAAAAAGCAAGTAGAAGATATGATGACAATGTAGTGGAAGTATATGATGAATAGTTCAATCTAGTAAAACTTGTATTATTCAAGCATTTCCACCAAAACACTGACATTTTTACAACAAAGTCACGAAAAAACTGGGAAGATAAGAACAAACATGACAAGAAGTAAAACCTATGTGGTCAACAGCTACTTCAGTCGATGGGAATTAAGTCTGATTAATTTGTGTGCTTTATAAAAATGGTCACGTTTCATGCAGAGTCCTGTTGTTTCTTTCCCAGTTAATTTCATTGTCTTTTGTTTTCTCGTATTCTCGTGTGTGTTAGTCTCCGTTTCCTGTTGTATATCCTTTCCTCTCTCCCTTTATCAGTGTCATTCATCAGGCTTCAACTCCTTGTTCATTTGGCAGTTTTGTTCATTGAACCACTACAGACAAACCAATTACTCCCTGGTTCCAACACACATGCACACACATACTAGAAGAGGAGAAGACTTTTCCTCTTCTATAGAAAGCAGATGCTATTACTGAAATATGACAAAAGCACTGCAGAAAAAAAGAACAAACAAACAAACATTGTTCATTTACAGTAATTCCAGATTTGTTTTATTAACTCCAAATGGGATTCACTGCATTGATAAACAGTATTGTTGCCATTATATTTCATTAGGGCCGTCAAATGATTAAAGTTTTTAATCAGATTAATCACAGGACTGCTTTGGATTATTAATCATTATGTTGGTCAACTGTTCTGTCGTGTTTTTGGAGTTTTTTTTGTACTCAAATTTCCCACAAAATGCACAAAAATACACTCCATGGTTATTTCATTAATATTACTGTGTTCTCCATTGTCATTGAATGCATTGTGTGTTGGTTCTATTTTAGAAAAAAAATGTCTGGATTGCTTTGTTTCAAGCCGTTTTTAGTGGGTAGAAAAATGACTTGACGTCAAACAAGTATTCAGAGAAGTTTCTATGACAACCTGTTCTTGAATTACAGCCAATAATGTGATTTTGACCTTTCTGCTAAAAGTGACCATGACCTTTGACCTTTACTCAAATGGATCATTGCATCTGATGCACATTAGCTATATGTGTATGCCCATGTTATTTCATGGTGATATCTCAAATATTCATGATATGTCTCTGCGGACACACACGGACACACACACACACACACACACACACGGTGATTACAACAATCTCTCCCAACCAATGTTGAGCGTTACTTCCACATACGTGTCAATGATGCAGTAGTGAGGCATCTCTGATTGGCTCAGAATGTGTGAAGGAACACTCCCCCCTCCCCTCTTGTTCTGTGTGTGTTTACCATCCCAGAGTAGCATCCAGCTAGGTTTCGTGTCGTCGCTTGTTTAAAAAATGTGCAGGGAAAAAAACAAGGCTTTATTTCCACAGACAGCACATGAACCAGTTTGTGCAGCAGCTACTGTGGTGCCATCTTCTCTTTTAGATGCTAATGCTAATGCTACTTCACATTCGCTGCAATCGGGGATGGACTTAACCCCACATGGGTGACACTAATGTCCTCGTGACATGTACTGTAGTGGACAGGCTTTTTCTGAGTGGCTCATTTCTCTGTGTTATTTCATATGAATGATGGTAAATTCAGCCAGTGGTGGGGACACACCACACAGCAAAGGTAGCATGTGTTGGTAACTCGGAGTGACCCATTAGATTCCAAAAAGAGTGTGGAAAAATAGTGTTCAGCAAAATTACACCTTAAGAGTGGACTAAACCAATGACTTTATTCTGCAATAGTCATTTTCAACTGGAATTAGGTGTGTACATGATTATCTTAAGGAGAAATGAACATTGATTCTGAATTAAATGGGAATAAAAACTGTCATGTAAACAGGTCCAATATGAAGTTCCCCTCAGTCAACATGTACCATTTCCTTTAACTAGGTTTGGCTGATTACCATACAGTGTTTATCATCCAGTTGATATCCACACAATAGCCATTGTTCTTTGACAGCTTCATAAAGCTCCAACATGTTTAAGACACTTAAGCTCTTCAAGGGTTTGAAGGGGTAAGATTACATAAGTTTATAATTATTCCTACTCCTTTTCGTTAATGTAAATTTTTAGACTTAAGACATTGACTTTTTTTTAACTATAAATTTCTGTTTCATTCCAAGATTGAAATAGATAGAAGAAATATTCACCACATTCAAACCTGGTTTAATAAAGAGACAATATTTATTTGCACAATATTATTTTTTAATTTGACAGATGTCATGTAAACGGCATATAAATGCTGACAATTTAGTTTTATGAGAGTTCTTTGGACATGTATACAGTGTATTTGGACAACAAATGTAATTAGTTCTTTCTTAATGATACTGTGTTTTAATGCAGGTTGTGACACAGCTTCCTTTAATAGTCAGCTGGGATAGAGATAAAGAATAAATAATTGAATCCAAAGAAAAGTCTACATTGGAGAAAGAAACATATTGCAAAAATCCAGATCTTACCAAATTTATTTTTCTCATTTCTAGTCAAAATAGATCATCACACTTGAAATAAAACATCATCATCTAAAGAGTAACTTTTCAGTAAATTTATTTTAAGACAAAATATTTGGAACACTTTATTTCAATACATTTTACCAAAATATTGGAATTGACAGATTCTTCTTTGCTTGAAGTAAGCAATAAATAAATAATCCTGAATAAGTAGGTTTCAGTCACGTGACTATGATGCTATTGCGATTATCAGCTGGAGGGCAGGAAGTAACCTTGGAGACTGCCACTAGGGGGGAAACCATTGAAGACGGTGTTTATTGTATGGATTTAGATCCAGTGTCGAATCACAGATACATACAGATAGTTTTCTTAATTATCATTTTGTCTTCACCAGGGTGAGTTTTATTTGTAAAGATGCAACATCCAGATGAATTGCATGTTTGTTTATATTAGTCGCTGCTAGCCACTAGCAGTAGTGACTAATGTCAACAGACATGGAATACATCTTGATGTGTCTCAGTAAACTCTAATACAACAGTGGAAATGAGCATTTAACAACAACCTAATGATATACAGTATAGCACATACACAAAAAAAAGTTAGCTTTCAAACAAACCTCTGATGAAGTGGTCACTGCAGACACAGACATTAGCATTAGCATTAGCAGACTCTGCTCCTCCCGACCGCAAACACAGATTTAAAATCTACTTTTTACAGAGTTTTTCCATTTCTCACCTTTGTGAATGAATAGTTTTTCCTTCTCAAAACAATTAGCACAGCCGTAAACTATACAAAACAGACTTTTTTCCCAAGGGAAAACTCACTCAGCTTCACTCCATCTGAAACTATATAGCAATGTGATGTCATGAGAAATCAACCTATTAAGAAATGAAAAAAAGTGAAAGTCAACTTAGGAATCAGATCTATTGTCTAAAAATAAGTTGTTACATCTGACTGAAATTATTATGTATTTTTTTTTTTTAAGAGTGACAAGATATTTTGACAAGAAATTAGAAAAATACACTTGTTAAGATTTGGAATTTTGCAGTACATATCTACTGTTAAATGACAGCTTTAAGAATGTGAGCAAATAAAAGGTCAACTCGCTGCCCTTTTCAAAAAGTGCTTGAAGGAACGAAAACAGGCAGGGTGTATTCACACTGTGGAACATCTGCCACCAGTGACACAAACTTTCAGAAACATTACTTTTTAATGGGGTGTGACTGACTGCATGTTAACAGAAATATTAGTGGAATAGCCATTTTCATTAAATAAACAAGTTGGAAGTGAAATATCCTGTGCATGTAAACACATTCATTATTCATTAGATAATACAATACAGACTTTCAAGTGCCCTTTGAATCGGATAATATAGCAGACAAAACTCAGAACTGTTTGAGTGACAACTGCACATCAGCCTCTATTCCATTATCTGGGCTAAAGATCAATTATGAAACTTGGTTTGTATTTCTCTTAGGGCTGTCAAAATTAAATTAAACCATTGTCATCATTAATCTGATGAAAATATTTAACACATTCAACCCATTATCTGCCACTCTGAACGCCAACACATTTCAGACAGTTTGTTCAAGTAATGTTAGCCTTGTGCACACAAAAATGTGCAGATGGAAAGATGGAAGACGTTAATCAGCATAACATTACAGTACAAAAAACCCCCCCAAGACAGAACAGTCAACCAGCAAAAAAGTATTACACACAATATGAAAACAGAGGGTTTATTTTCCTCATCAAAATGCTTCCAGCTTAAACTAAACTCAGACAAAACTGAATTCTTTGTCTTTGGACACAAAACCCCAGACAAGGTGACATCAGGAATCTCTTACTTGAAAAGCAAAACAATCTCGTTAGAAATCTAGGAGTAATAATGGACTCAGACCTAAACTTTAACAGCCACATTAAATCAATGAGGCCATTAGTCTTGTACCATCTTAGAAACATTGGCAGAATCAAAGGTGTACTGTCTTCACCAGACAGAGAGGCTTATTCATGCAGGTTAGACAGCCTTCTGACTGGAATGATGCTGCTCTGGTACCAGGAAGTACCACCATATTAGTCCTGTGCTCAGGTCTGTGCATTGGCTTCCTGTCACAATTGGCTTTTAAACAGCTCTGGTTGTCCATAAGTCTGTCCATGGTCTAGCACCAAAGTACATCTGTGGCATGTTAGTCCCATATGAACCATCTGGGACCCTGAGAACCTCAGGAACAGGTCTTTTACTGGAGCCCAGAGTCAGGACTAAACAAGGTGAAGCTGTGTTTCAGTTCCATGCAGCTAAACTCTGGGACAGTCTAATCTCTGGAACAGTCTGAACTCTGGAACAGTCTAAACTCTGGAACAGTCTAAACTCTGGAACAGTCTAAACTCTGGAACAGTCTAAACTCTGGAACAGTCTAATCTCTGGAACAGTCTAATCTCTGGAACAGTCTTCCTGCTCACCTCAGACAAGCCTCTCCTCTGACAGTGTTTAAGTCCTGGCTGAAAATGGTTCTGTTCAACTGTTCATAGAATAACTGAAAAGGTTCAATCTGCACTCTGACCTTTTACTTTATTTTTATTGATTGTGTTTTAACTGTAATTGTGTATTTTTAACTTGTCTCTTTTTCTATTTTTTGTAAAACACTGTAAATTGCCCTGTGTATGAATTATGATACACAAATGAACCTTACTTACCTGCTTTGAATACTACATTAATGTGAAGTGTACATTAGTCCAGGATTTTATTAGCACTTCAGCTAACACATTGCCTAGCTTGCAAAAAAAACAAACATAAAGTGCATATACATTTCCTTTGTTGTTGACTCAGTTTGCTCATGAAAAACTAAATGTACAATTAATTTTTTTTAAAAATTACATTACATTTTTTAGATAAATAATGGTATTAAATTGTGATTACTTGAAATTAATCCATAGGAAACCTGTCATTAATCTGACAGCACACATTTCTATTAGTATTAAAAAAAATAAAAGATAAATGTTGTCCTGAGTGCATCAGTTCAATGATTAAAAAAACCCCACAGGCAAGTTCAAATATCATTTTACAGTGAAAAATCCATCGATAGAAGTATTTAATCTCTGGATGGTATCACTTTCACTCTTATTTGTAAGTCATTTCCCATTTGCATCGACCCAAAAACTGCAGTGACTCTCTCACTTTGTTCTGACAGATTCTAAATAAACTGTGTAAGAGGGAAGCGTCAAGACATGCAGGCAAGGTGAGAAGGGTCTGGACTATTTTTAACACAAACCAAATGTCCCACATCACTGCCCCACTGACCTAATGTTCCCAGAGCTGTGACCCCCTGAAAAACAAGACGGAAATATTACGGTCCTTTAAAAAGGACTGTAAAAAAGAGCAAAGTCAAGGTAGGAGTTGGTACGAACTAGAAGAGAAGGAGGAAGGAGTGGACTGAAGGAACGTTCGAGAACTAATGAGCATTAAACAAATATTCAAGAAAAAAAAAAAACAAATAGATTCCAGCTCAATTTGGTAATGAAGTCTCAAAAGCCTGGGCAGGTGTTTATGGGCTCAGGAAGGGATCTGAAGCTGCAAATGGCATAATTAAAAGTTGCCATGTATTCCTATGTGATAGAAAGAAATGCAGTATTGTCGCTCCACACCTTCACTCAACACCTCTGTGGATTTAAATGCATGGTTTGTTCCACGTCCTTTGTAATTAGGATGCATGCTAACACACAGAATGTTGAGTTTCTCAGATATTCACTGTTTAGTCAGCACAACACGGTCTGCGGCAGGTGGACAGCAGTCGTACTGATCTATATTCTGCTGTTTGCTCTGTCACAGCTGTCAGCGAAGACGGACGTGAGGTGAATCGTGCTGCTTGTCGCGAGCCTTCAAGGAATATTGATTAGAGTGTAAACAGCTTATGCATGTTTGCGTACACAGAACTCACAAAGACCAAAGAACAGTAAAAGCTTAAAGCTAAAATCATCTCGAAGAAGAGGAAAAGTTACCACATAGAGAGAAATATAGTTTGGTTAACTAACACTGCTTTCACACCTAACGTGACTGCTCCAGATTGTCAAGACTTTTCGGTTTGATCTGAACTAAAATTGCATGTGTGAAACTTTTTCAACATCCAAGAGCCAAACTTTGATCTGGAAAAAAAAAAATGATGGTCTTGATTCTGATCAAACTGACACATAAAAATCACATCAAAAGATACGCAAGGAAATGTGGAAACTTTCAATATATTTTCTGAGAGAGGAGGATATATGGGCAATGTCACCTGAAGATGAAGAAACTGGAAAGCTGTGATTAAAAGGGGTCATATATTTTACCAAACCCACTTTTATTAGTTTTGTATTGGTTCATTTCTTTATTCAGTACGTTTGAATTTGAACCCTCCAGGTGATGCACAGCTATCATTATATTCATTTGGACAAAAAAGTAAGCTAGGTTTGCACTTATTGTATATAGTTGTTATGTTAGTTTCCCTGATTGACATAATTACACTGGTCACAAGTAAAATGCTTCAGATAGAATATTAATGAAATGTTCCCACACGTGTGTTAATGATAAAGAAAACGTCTTAAGTCTTAAATGCTGGTTGGATCAAGTTTCCAAGATAGGTCTGGGGTCAAAATGTGAAATTATTAGAATAAACAAGAGAATAGGTTTTAGTCCAAAGGAATATTGGTCTCAGATCTACCAGATCTCCTTCAAAACACTGTCTGAACATTATGATCCATTCACTTTACAGGTTCTTTCTAGTGGAATATTTACTAATCCATTGTATACATGTACATAAACCACCATATATGTGGAATAACACACCATTATATATATTAAAAACATGAGCTAACCAGCACTAAAGTCATTTGTTTTCTGATTCATCTTATTAAAGTAAAGTAAGCTACAATAAGCTAAGCTAAACTAAGCTAAAATAAGTTAAGATAAAGATAAGATAGACATTATTGATGCCACATTGGGGTAATTCACATTTCACAGTAGCCACCGATATATAGCAAAAGGGAGACAGCAAAGAGAAGAAACATATTGATAATACATAATATATGTACACAAACACAGCCATCATATTTATTTAATTTATTGTATTTTAATTTATATTCTTGCAATCCAGTGAAAACACTTCTATAAATTTGAAGTTTTCTAAGTGAGTGTCTGACTTTTTTTTTTTAATTAGTTACCAGACTTTGCAGTCTTATCAAGTCCAGGACTCAATTTTTAGTTAATCTAGTGCTTCCTTGAGAATTTAAACTCACACTATACTCATTAAATGTCCTTCATTAAAACCTCATATCAGTCTTATTACCTTCATTATGTACCAATGTAACAACAAGTGTGCACAGCAGAAATTGAACACACACTATAAGGTCTACAAGGTTCACTTCCCCTGGATTTTGTTGTATTTTTCATCAATTTCTAATCAAAAGCAACTCATTTTGGGTTGTTTGACCCACTGTACTGTAAGACTGTGATTCATCTGGGTCTCCCATCTGGTGAATCAGGTTACTCCTCCATGCTCTGCGATGTAATTTGTGAAAGTACTGCACAATGTATGCTCAGTATTATGAAATGTAGTTGTGTGAAATAAGTGATGAGGGAAGTGAAGGGAACAACAATCACAGTAAGTGCTTAAATACTAATTCACAGTATCATTTCAAAACATTCAAACATCAATATTCACATACTGTGGTATATATTACATATTTGAATCATTCAAAGTTGAGTCCTGTTTGGTGTGTTTACAGTTTGTTTGACCTCTGACCTTTGATAGAAGATTGTATGGTCATGAATGAGCCAACGTCAGCGTTTGTGGACATGATTGGGTGTTGGCTACAAGTGCCTGAGTTTATTCAAACAATGTGTGGGAGTAAAGTTAAAGACGAGTCTACTAAGACCTCCCAAATAAATAAGGTTTATATGCGTTTCATTTATCACATTAAAGCAGCAGTACTTGAAATTACATTTTGGCATATTGTTTGAGGTTTGATGGAAAAGAAATGGGTAAAATTATACATACACACACACACATACACACACACACATATATATATATATATATATATATATATATATATATATATATATATATATATATATATATATATATATATATATATATATATATATATATATATATATATATATATATATATATATATATATATATATATATATATATGTATAATTTTACCCATTTCTTTTTCAATTCGATAATCATAGTTGTTTTCACACACGGAGGGGTTAAATATATGATTAGGTATGTTTACATGAACTCTGAGAAATTCAAAGTATTCCCTTATATAATAAAAAAAAATATAGAAATATATATAAAACTAGGCATATGCAGTTGTCTCCAACTATTAAAGGTACTGTATATCCCCGAAACACGGTGCTTCCAGTCACCCATCATTTCCACCACTCCTGTCCACCCATTCACCTGTTCCTAAATGTATTTATTAAATACAAAATATAAAAGGATGAGTTCATGTCCCTGACCTACATCATAAGCACAGTGAATTTGGTGACAATCCGTCCACCCGGTCAAAGGTTATGGGCCACACAAAATTAAAAGGTTTGACCTCCAAAATCTAAATAATTCATGTACATATCCTAGAGCATGAGCACACTGAATTTGGGCTAAATCTTTCCAGCCATTTAAAAGTTATTTTGTTAACATGAAAGACCTTACACGGCAGATGTGGTGACGCACACAAAACCATTCCATCCCCAACGCTCCACAAATAGACTAATTTGTTACTTTTGAAAATGTGCTTTACTGTCATCGTCATGACAGTCGCATTGTAACAAAACATTGCTATGAACATTTAAATATATGTTTTTATTAAAAATGTAACAAGATATTTCAGTACCAACATAAGACTGTGACAGAACAACTGAACTCATATACTATCATGTCATAATACCTGCCTGTGAAGTTTATTTTGAAAGTCCGAGGCAGGTTGTTTTTGATGAAAATAAGCTTTGTCTGCATTATTACCTGTGAGTCTGTTTCTGTTTTTATCTACTATGTGAACAGTCTTTCTTGTCAGATTTGCTAGTGTTGAATGAGCTAGTTTTCACCCCTCCCTAACACAATTTAACTGAACATCAACTTTATTTTTGTCACCATCATTTATTTTGAAAAATAGTTGCACTAGTGGGTGAACATGTTGGTATGGTTGTAACGAAGCTTTATATTTATTAATATTGCCGTGTCTTCAAATGAGGATGATGAGTACATGATGAAGAAGGCTTTGCTGACATCATTATAATTTTATAACAATTTATTAACAAAAAGATCAGTATCATGCAGACACCATGGTCTGGCTGGTGAACTCCTGCCAATCTGAAGTTTGTCAATATGAAGTCCCCCAATAACATCTAACATCCCCTCTATATAGGTTTGGTTTCCATACAAAGGCCATTTATTCCTTCACCACTTCATAGAACATCCAGTATTGTTGACCCAGTCCTCCTTGGAACTCATTAAAACATACATATCAAAGGCATTTTCTTCAACCATACATATTCGAGATACTTCTTTTAAGTATTTATCAAACCACTTAAGATCTTTCAAACACTATAATGTATATGTGTGTGTGTGTGTGTGTGTGTGTGTGTGTGTGTGTGCACGGGTGTGTGTGTGTGTCCTGTTCATAGGCTGAAGAGCAGAAGTTGCCTTGAACAGACACCAGCTCATTGAAACATCAATGGCAAGAATGCGACACATCCAACGCAGAGTACACACACGTTGCTTTGAGTCAGCCTCACACAATCACAGCCCAATGAACACACACACACACACACACACACACACACACACACACACACACACACACACACACACACACACAAACACATCTAAGGGTGGTTTAGGCTAAAACTTGTTAAAGAAATAACAGAGATGAGGATTTCAGTACTTACTCTTTTTTTGCACTTATGTTTTAGTTTAACATGGCATTAATAAAGATTCCTTAATGCGTTTAACCTGATCCCTCACAGCACAGTGCTTGTATTATTTTATATATATATATATATATATATATATATCTACGTTCCACTAAGGATTGCTGAAAAATAGAAGCCTTTTGAAATATTTGGTTGTTAGAGAAATATGAACTCTACAGTATGTAATCAAATCAGACGGTTGTGTTCTTTAGCTGTACAATACTATCCCCGCATAAAAAGTATGCACCCAGCAAATGTTAAAAGAGTGATATTTTGCTTTTTAAATGGAATGACATCTTTTAAAATGTTTCCCTGTGGTCTACATAAACGATAAATGCTCTGCTTGGGTCTGAAGTCTTCAATAATTCAAATCCACAGGTTCATTTTCAACCCTATTTGTGAGCAATGACACCAGAAAGGTAGTTTTAAATACAAATGAGTCACATTTGTACCACAGCCTGGGTGTTTGTCTTCTGTCCTGTTCAAACACTTTTGTTCATTAATACAACCAACAACTGAACATTTTAGGAAATAAAAGTTATAATTATGATAATGAAAGTCACAATTTCTCTCCACTGAGTTTTCCTCTGTATATATTACTGACACATCCATTTAGTTTGAGAAAAAGTAACAAGTCTATTCTGAAAAAGGATTATTAAGTACAGATATTTATATAAAAATCTAGGGTGTTAAAGTAAAAGTAAAAATAAATGTTCAAATAAAGTACAAATACCTAAAAAAAAAACTTAACAACTCCCTAATATTTAGTTATTTCCCACCTCTGATGCAATGTAAGATGGCACAAAAAGAGGGAGGGAAAGAAGAAACAGAACTGAAACGGGTCAAACACTAAAACTGTTCCATCATGACAATGTCCCCATCCATAGGTCAACCAATGAATGGTGTCATGAGAAAGAAAATGATATGAATCATATGCTCTGACCTTCACAGTCACCAGATCCACCCCCTATGGGAGATTTTAGACTGTATTAGATACTGAGAGAGAATATATTAGACCAGATTAGATTAGTTCAGGGGCTATATTCAGCCTATGGTATAAAGTGGGCCGGACCAGTAAAATAATATGAATAAAATTGTGTTTTGAGCAAAAAAAAAGGTCATAGTCCACAATGAAAATGTTTACATCTACAGTACGAACTGTACTTGAACATAACATCAACAAAAATATTAAGAATCTGAAAATTAAAAGATGAAAAGAAGTGCAATATTAATAATATTACAGTGAAGTTTATCATTTATACATGTGCATGAAAAATAAACACATTTAGCAACATTCAGAATATTCGTAAAATTTGACAAATTTCAGGTTATTCACATTTTTTGTACTTTTATTTATTTATTTATTCTGTCTTTTGTACATTAAAAGAAAGGACACAATTAGCAGTTTTCATAATTTATCATTTATTATGATTATAGTCAGATCCTTAATTATTATTATCTTCTGTGGAATTTTTGCATTTCACAAATTCATCCCAGGGGCCAGATTGGACCATATGGTGGGCCGGATTTGGCCCCCGGGCCTTATGTTTGACACCTGTGTGTTAGATGGTCTTCCTTCTTTGATAGACTGTAGAATAAATGTACATTGAAGCTCTTCTGTGGAAAAACATTTTCAATAGTTTTCCAATAATTTGTCACCCATCTGTATGCGTGGATAGCCGTTAAATTATGACTACTGACAGGTGAAATGGTAGTAATGAAGATTGGATTTTAACGGCACTGGTGGGTAGAATATACCAAGCAAGAGCTTTTAGTCCTCCATCCTTAAGTGGTATATGACCTAGTTTCAATCTAGTCAAACTGGACAAACAAATCCCATCTGTGGAGGCCTGACACTGCAACTTTTAAAGGGGTCATATTTCACTAAACCCACTTGTATTAGTCTTTGGTTTATTTATTTGAGTGTGTTTTTTTTTTTTTTTTTTTTTTTTAATTTCGATTGTGACCCAAAGTACAAACAAAGAAAAATTGAGTAGATTTCTAAAACCCATAATTTGTTAGGTTTTATGAATAGTTAGATCACCACATTTGCACATATAAAGTCAAAACACCTATTGATCAGCAGCAGCGGTTGTAGTAAAAGATGAAAATATGTCCAAACTTATCCAAAATGTTCAGGAGTTGGTGTCATAACTCAGAAATAGGGTTGAATTAATGACCTGTAGAGTTAAGTTAATGCAGAATTCAGACCTAAGCAGAGCATTTATAGTTCATGTAGACCACACAAAAACATGTTAAAATGCATAATTCCTTTTTAAAAAAAACCTAAATATTATTCCTTTCTGCAGTGACAGATACTGCAGTACATCTTCAGAGGTTTTGTGGAACTCGGGTCATGAGTCACAGATTAATGGCAGCAAAAGGGAGACCCACACGAGGTAATGAAGTTGTACTCCCACAGATGATAAACTGGGTTAAAGTCTTGTTATAATCCCTTAGAGCATTTTGGTAGTGTGCTGATAACTATGCTAACGTATACAAACTGCTAAACACCATGCTCTCATACCAAAGGCACTCAAATCCTTCTGCCTGCCTTCACATCAGCTTTGGGGACTTCATATTCACTTGCTACATAATAAAGTATAAAATAAAATAAATATTAATGACATTAAAAGGTGCCACTATGACAATATAATCAGTGGTCATAATGTTATGCCGTTTTAATTTGGTTATTTCTTTTTAACTACCTTACTAGTTGTGTCACTTAACTCAGTTTGCTTATATAATGGGTCTGTTTATATGAGTTTTTATTCCAATCATGTCCAGTACTGTTACACACAGAACATGCCCATTAAATACAAATAAATCACGAGTGATTTTGCAACAGTGGCTATTTTATGAAACTCTCAACTTGCATAATTAGTTTAATTCCCAAAATGTACATTTGAAAGAATAAAAAGATATTTTAAAAAATTGTAGTCTGTAGTTTTTGTGTCCTTTTACCATATTACACAAGGATTTTTGTATATAAAAATAAAAAAATATATATAGAAATGTATTTATTCTGGAAAATGCTTTCTAAATATAAATTTTTAAAAAGACCAAACTTTAAACTTTCTTTATAACATTAGTTATTACCCCTGGCCCCCAATGTCCTGTTTTTAGGGACAAGTTTCATAGAAGAACCCATTTTAGATTATTTCTGGGTTATAAAGTAAAATGTAAAATAAAAGTAAAATGCTTCTGGAAGAAAACTAATGAAATTTTACCACATGTGTGCTAGTGATAAAGAAAACTTGTCTCTAATGCTGGTTGGTTCAAGTTTTCAAGATAAATTTTGGATTAAACTGTGAAATTGTTACAATGAACAAGAGAATAGGTTTTAGTCTAAAGGAATATTGGTCTCAGATCTACTTCAAAACACTGTCTGCACATTATGATCCATTCACTTTACAGGTTCTTTCTAGTGGAATATTTACAAATCTATCGTATACATGTACATAAACCACCATATATGTGGAATAAGCTTTTGAAACCACTTTATCCTCACATGGTCACAGGGCACCTATCCCAGCTACAATGGGTGAAGGCGGGGTTCACCCTGTATGAGTCTCCAGTTCATCTCAGGGCTGAACATATATAGACAAACAACAATTTAGATTAACCAATTAACCTATCAGTGCATGTGTTTGGATGGTGGGAGGAAACCAGAGTATCTGGAGAAAACCCACGCAGACACAGGGAGAACATGTAAACTCCACACAGAAAGGTCTGGTGTGGGAATTGAACCAGGGACCTTCTGTTTGTGAGGTACGAGCGCTAACCACTGCACCACCCAACACACCTTCATATATATTAAAAACATGAGCTAAGCAGCACTTTTGTCATTTGTTTTCTGACTTGTCTTATTAAAGTATATATGTTTTAGCACATTTAATGTCTGAAGCAGTTACTTAAAAAAAAAAAAAAAAAAAAGTCGAGCAGTGTTTTTAGTCCCCATGTCCTGTTTTTATGGACTGATTTCATAGAAGAACCCATTTTAGCTTAGTTTCTGAGTTCGATTATTTAGACCGAACCTTATTTTCCTGTGTTATTTTTGTCCTGACCATAATAGTTTCCTTCAGTATAAAAAGGTTTAATCTCCTGTATATAGGTTAATTCTGCTGTCAGTGACCTTGACCATAATAATGATAAAGATCTGGAGTTGGTCCCTGAGTGTGTTCAATAACAGCTCATTGCTCTTAACATACACTAAGTGCACAAGCTAATTTCGAATGCTAGGTAGTGTGTGTGTGTGTGTGTGTGTGTGTGTTAGGATGAGTATAATGACACCAAATTAACCTTATTCTTTCAAATCGTGACGACATTTATTACAATGGCAGCTACAGGATCCAAACCAAATGCACTAATTGACCCAAGATGGTAACTGTCCTATTGCGTGAGCACTCTTCACTTCAATAATCTGCTATGCATTTCCCTGCAGATATTCACACATGTATATGGATGTATCCGTGTGAATACTGTAACATCTGTGTGTATGTGTTGAGCTCCACTTTCTCTCATGAGTCATGTTTCTATTCCTGGATCGTGGCAGTGTGCTCCTGAGCTGAGAGCTGACTTTCATGTACAAAACATATCTTTCACCACCAGCTGCTTCAAACAAATATCTGACTGGTCAGCAGTATCTTATATGCTGATATTTCCCACATTCCCTTGAGTTGTGCTGCACCAGCATGCCCAATATGCCTTTAATATCTATGTATTACTGAATAAAATATGATACATATATTCTAAAAACACACGTTGATCATCGACTTGACTCAAAAATGAGGAATTTTAAATATTGCAACTGAAATGGAAGAGACCAAGGAGTTGTGGATGATTTATATATTATTGTATTATTCAATATCTATTCAGTAATACAACACAATTGGGAGGAGAAAAAAAACAGGTAATTTTTACCTAAATTTTTGTTTTTAAGGAGTTGCAATAGCATTTCACTGTTCCTAATGTAAGCTATGTTATGATGCTATTTGCAAATGCTAATGATTTGTAGTGTGTGTGTGTGTATTTGTATAGTAGGTATAATAAGACCAAATTTCCCTACGGGGATAATAAAGTCAGTTACCATTTTAACCTTTATCACCAGTGAACAACATTTACATATTGTAGAATTAAATAAGGTATGATGAACGGCACTGGGGAATATGGGTTTTCTAACTAAATAATTAAAGTGTTTGTCCAAAACAGAATGTTTCAAATGTATTTCATTGTTTTAAAATGATCAGTGCAGTAATTTGCACAGATTTGGGTTCAAATAGGCTACAGTATTTTGGACCTAATGTCTATTAAAGTGGTATTTACAAAGGCATGTTTACAATACCTGAAGTAATTTCACTTTACACATAAAATATAACTTCAATCTTATACATAGTATAAAGACACACTTTTGTCATGACTACTATATGAGTATTCAGGTTTACTGTCTATTTTGTAAAAGTAAGGTGTTCACTATAGATAGAGAATAGACTACCCTTTGACCTTGGACCACCAAAATATGTTCAGTTTATATTTGTGTCAGAGCGAATAGATAGATTATGCAACATTCTGTCAAACCATTCCTTTAACGTTACCTTTGAAAAGCAATGAGGATGATCCGTAGTGCACTTATAGAGGTGCACCATGGAAATTGTCAGGTAAATATAATACAAAGTAGTGTACATGGTCCCATACAAAGGTTTTTATTCAGGAATACATCTTTACTGAACGGAGGTGAATTTACATTATGATAACAGTTGTAAGAAAATTATGACCCACAAAAATATTTGATCTTAACTGGAACAAAAACTGTGTTCCATGTGAGTGATTAATGTGTTTATTGTTTTTTTTGTTTTTTTTTAATCTTCTGTTTCGTTTATCAGATTGGGAATGAGTCATCTGGATGAATTTATGATCTCTTCCTTTCAGTTATTCCAATTTTCACTGCTAATCAGTCTGAATTACAACAATAACACTCGACCAAAACAACAGATTTGCATGAAATTTGCAAACCTTGAAAACATCAAACATATTACATAACTGCGTCAATGTTCTGGTTAAGTTTGGATTAAGTCTAGTGAAGAAAAAAAACAAATGGTTGGAAAAACATTCAAGGAAAGAGGTTGAACAAATAAAGGTAGATGATGGTTATAAAATAAACACTATTCACCTGTGGTTTAAGATAAATTATGAACATTAGTAAAATACTGTTCCTGCATCACCTGCTTAAACATCAATTTCCATTTAATCCTGATCTCATTCCAATAATTGCACAGTCTCTAAACATTGGTTTCATCCCTTCACATACACTAGTCTACAAGTCAAATGATTCGAGAATAAAACAAATGAAATGTTCCCACATGTGTGTTAGTAATAAAGAAAACTAAAGTCTTAAATGCTGGTTGGTTCAAGTTTCCAAGATAAGTCTGGGGTCAAAATGTGAAATTATTAGAATAAACAAGAGAATAGGTTTTAGTCCAAAGGAATATTAGTCTCAGATCTACTTCAAAACACTGTCTACACATTATGATCCATTCACTTTACAGGTTCTTTTTAGTGGAATATTTACAAATCCATTGTATACATGTACATAAACCACCATATATGTGGAATAACACACCATCATATATATTAAAAACATGAACTAACCAACACTAAAGTAATTTGCTTGTTTTTTGATTCATCTTATTAAAGTCTGTATGATTTAACACATTTAATATCTGAAGCAGATACTTTCTAAAACATTTGTAGATCAGTGTTACATAATAATTTCTCACTTTTGTCTGTAAAATGTTACAAAACACAACACAGTTTGCTGTTGTGTTCTGTATTTGCTGTTCCACACATACATATATTTATATTTTTAGCTTATATGTTGATTTTGTTATAATAGCTGCTATTATGAACATTCTACTCCGCTGTGACTGAATGTATGTTTTTAAGTTATTCTAGTATTAACCATGATATGTCTGGTTATAATACCCTAACCATATATGTGGAATAACACACCATCATAAATATATATTAAAAACATGAGCTTAACCAACACTAAAGTCATTTGTTTTCTGATTCATCTTATTAAAATATGTAAGATTTAACACATTTAATGTCTGAAGCAAAAATGGTAGAGCAGTGTTACCAGAGGGGTTTAACTCAATTTGACAAATGTAAATTAAAAGTCAGATATATTATACAGCTGTAAACATAAGACTATTGATAATCCCTATGGCTGTTTATTTGTAGAAGTGAATATAAAATGAGGTCACACTCGTAAAATAACTCTTCCTTTTCGTTAGTGCTGGATGACATTAAAGAGGCAGAGGTGGTTGTGTGTTTATGACAAAGACCAGGGGGGTAGAGGTAGCATCAGGACATGCCAAATAAAATACATGTCATACACAAACCCACATAAATAGTATGCACACTCTTGTTGCACTGATTTCATGAACGCCACATCCTGACATGCACTGAAGCCCATACTCGACATTTGAACATTTTACTCCACCTCTCACACACACACACACACACACACATGCAGACACATGTTTAAAGGGCATTTCTGCATCCTATTCAGACTTCTATCTCTGTTGAACCTGCCCTACTTTGTCAGGTTACATCTGGTGTGTGTATGTAGGTGTATGTGTGTGAAAGAGAGATATTTTCAAGCTAGCAGAGGCTGCAATTTGGCCACCTGCTCTAAAATGTTGACTATGCAAATACATACTCAAGATATATATTCATAGTGATTCCAGTTATTTCAGTAATGCCTTTGGTTCTATAAGTAGAATGGCCTCCATGAAACTGACATATGGTTTTAATGACGACATATGAGAGCTGTTTATTTTATTACTCTGCCCCCCAAAGTGGACAGGGCTATTTATTGTTTTTGTGTTTGTTTGTCTGTTTGTTACCAATTTTACACAAAAACTACTACACTGATTTCTATGACATTTTCAGGAAAGGTGCAAGGTGGTGCAGAACAGATTCCATTACATTTTGGTGAATGTAGGTCAAAGGTCAAGGTCACCAAAAATGTGTTTTCAAAATGATAAGAGATAGAGGAAGTCAGGAATGTACTCAGTTTTACATATAGCCTGGATGTGATTTGCAGGTTTTTATCAATTACTAGAAATTTCCGGTGGCCGCATTTGAATGCCAGACGACCCAACGGGGGTTCCTGACCCTAAAGTTGAAAAACACTGACTTGACCCTTGAAATGGTCATGGTGGCCATTTACTCTGACACCTACAGGCGGTTAATGTACAACAACTATTCATTCATGATCCTTTGTCTGATAACACCAGAGGTGGTCAAAGTACTTACACTCTGTACTTAGGTAGAAGTACAGCTATTGGTGTGACAAAATACTCTGGTAAAAGTAGAAGTACTGATTCAACTGCTTTACTGAAGTAAAAGTGAAAAGGTACAACTTTTCAATTGTAATAAAGTAAAAAGTAAACCTGCATTTTTGCCATGGATGAAATAATAGAAAAATCATAAAGTATCAAAAAATAAAGCCTTTAAAAGTGAGTTACTGTGTTGATAATGTGTTTGATCAGGTCACACTATTCAGTTTTATGGTTATGGGCAGGACATTTAGGGGGAAAAATGGGCAAAAAAAGTCACATTTGAGATTAAAGGGAAAAAAAGTAATTCTTATGTGATTTCAAAAATAAAAGTCATACATTTGAGATGAAGAAATGCATAATTATGAGAAAAAGAGTCAAAATTATGAGAGAAAATGACACAATCATGATCAAAAGTCAAATTCTGAAATAGAAAGTCATGATAGTAATTATGATACAGAAAGTCACAGTTTCTCTCGTCCAATGATTTTCCCTCTGAATTTACTTATTTTTATACTGTCACGTCTGCTTATTTTGAAAAAGTAATGAGTCTATTCTGAGAATGAAAGGAGTATAAAGTACAGATATTTATACAAAAATGTAGGGAGTAAAAGTAAAAAGTTTCCAGAAAAATAAATATTTGAGCAAAGTACAGATACCTAAAAAAAATATACTTAAGTACAGTAATGAAGTACTTTTACTTCGTCACTTCCCACCTCTGGATAACACACATATTCCGTTGTTAATTAATGCAACACTATGCCTTTCAATCATGATGAAATAATGGATTAATTTTGATAAAAACACTTCTGGATATACTGTAAGTAACAGCATGTTTGTGTTTTTTTAATATCTATTTTGGTCAGTTTTCAGTTGCAGGTTGTAGATTGCAGAACATACATACATTCCATTAAATGCACCACTTAAAATATATGTTTTATACTGTTTTTTTCTAAACCTAACAGTAGTTTTGGTGCCTAATCTAAACCGTTATATCTAAAAATGTATGAAGAATAATTAAACAACAATACAAAAAGTCTAAAACATATGGATTTCAGAGAAAATCTCTGTTGAGTTATGACTTTAATATAAATTATTTTTCTCAAATTATGACCCACATCTTAACACTGCATTACATGTGAGTGATTAACTTATTGTCTGTTATCTTCTGTTTCATTTATCAGATTGGGAATGAGTCATTTGGATGAATTGTTCGTTTATGATCTCTTCCTTTCAGTTATTCCAATTTTCACTGCTAATCAGTCTGAATTACAACAATAACACTCGACCAAAACAGCAAATTTGCATGACATTTGCAAACCTTGATAACATCAAACATATTACTTAACTGTGTCAATGTCCTGGTTAAGTCTTGATTAAGTTTAGTGAAGAAAAAACAAATGGTTGGAAAAACATTCAAGGAAAGAGTTTGAACAAATAAAAGGTAAATGATGGTCATAAAATAAACACTATTCACCTGTGGTTTAAGAGAAAATATGAAAATTGGTAAAATACTGTTCCTGCATCACCTGCTTAAACATTAATTTCCATTTAATCCTGACTACAAAGTCTCCAAACATTAGTTTCATCCCTTCACATACACTGCTCTACAAGTAAAAGGCTTCCAGAATAAAACTAATGAAATGTCATCACATGTGTGTTCCTGATAAAGAAAAACTCAGGTCTTAAATGCTAGTTGGGTCATGTTTCCAAGATCAGTCTGGGGTCCAAAGGTATATTGGTCTCAGATCTACTAGATCTACTTCAAAACACTGTCTGCACATTATGATCCATTCACTTTACAGGTTCTTTCTAGTGGAATATTTACTAATCCATTGTATACATGTACATAAACCAGCAGATAATATATGGTGGTGTATATATATATATATATATATATATATATATATATATATATATATATATATTATGTGGAATAACACACCATCATATATATATTAAAAACATGAACTAACCAACACTAAAGTCATTTGTTTTCTGATTCATCTTATTGATTTAGCACATTTAATGTCTGAAGTTTTCCTTCTAAAAAACACTTGTAGCAGGATCTACCCATATTGTCATTTGTCATTGTCACTTGCGCAGATGCAGAAAAACTCCACATACACATCATAGATTACAGACACTTCATATGACTGACTCAAGGAAAAAAAACTGTGCCTGCAGAGTCAGGCAGTACCACCTGTTACAGAACATTTCATGCTGTGTTGATGTGCTGCACATAAGCCTGTTCATCTCATCAACAGGCAGGAATGATTGGCTTTTATACAAACACCCAGAACCCCCCCCCCCCCCAAAAAAAAAAAAAAAGACTACTTGACAAATCCCAGTCGATCGAGGGGTCTTCCAAAATCATCTGCTTTCATAGAAGAGCCTTACAGTATACAGAACATGTGGGTAAACACACACAGACAGACACTGCCCTGTGTGTGCAGGAGACTGATAATGCAGCATGACTGCAGTGCGCTGTGTGATGTTACATGTTGCGATCCTGCTGCAGTCACACAGAAAAATAAACTATCCGACTAAGTGCAAATCCAGTGAACGACATAATTAAATAATGTACTGTACATCTGTCACTGCCAGAAGGACTCTCTCTCTCTCTCTCTCTCTCTCTCTCTGGGTGTCTCCCAAGAAGTTTTTCATCAGTGCAAACATGAATTCTGACTTGCTGAAAATGTTTCCTAGGGCTGTCTGTCATATGCTATATGCATATGTCTGTGCTTTTTCCCCTTATGTCTGTCTTCTGATGTTTCGTTCTGTCTTTCTGCCTTAAGTTCCCACCCTCAGGAGCATCATGAAACTATCTCGCCCATTGCAGTTTCATTCTTTGCTTCTCTCTCTCTCTCTCTGTCTCTCCCTCTCTCTCGCCCTCTCTCTGCGTGTTCATCTTTTCTTCTTTCCCTCTGTGCTTCCTCTCTCAGCTTTATTTTGGTTGAGAGACAGAGAGAGACAGAGAGACAGAGACAGAGAGAGACAGAGAGAGAGAGAGAGAGAGAGAGAGAGAGAGAGAGAGAGAGAGAGAGAGAGCGAGAGAGCGAGAGAGAGAGAGAGAGAGAGAGAGAGAGAGAGAGAGAGATAATCCCCCAGTCACATGGAGGGGGAGCATTTTTGAGATGTTGCAGGAGTCAAACACACACATACAAAAGCAGAGAGAGAGAGAGAGAGGGGGAGAGAGATGGTGTTTTTAGTTTTGTAGTAGTTATGAAGAAATAATGCCACTGAATGAAGCTGAACACACGGCTGGAGTGATAGAGAACTAGTTATAAAAGCAAAACTGGAGGCTAAATATCACACTCACATATTCAGCAGTTGGCTACAATAAACAGCTGTTGTTGGACGACCACCAGAACATCAGATTAATCTAGAAGGGCATGAAGGAAAGAAGGATGAGACGAGAGGAGGAACGAGAAGGAGGAAAGGAGATGGGGTTAAAATAATGAGGATGAAAAAGATGAAAGTGGAAGTGATGAGGCGGACAAGGGGGAGGAATGAGTCAGATTTATGGAGGAACCAGGATGTAAATATGGCAGAATAGGAGAATTAAAGTGGGTGTTTTAGTTTGGAATGCATCTCATACATATTTGAAGAAACAGCAAAGCCACGGCAGCACCTGTTTCCAATGGAAACAACTGACAAACCTGCCTCCACCCCCGTTTCTGACACCAGCTGGGTTTCATACATGCATTTGTACATGAACATATTCAAAATAGATGGAAATGTCTGGTCTGTAGGGTTTAGGGGTATTTTTATGGGTATAATTGTCCAGCATATCCTGCTATTTAAAGAAGATTGATTCAAACATATTTTTACCGATCATTAACCCATAAATGCCCACTAGGGTCACGGGGGTCACTGGGGGCCTAATCCACCTACAATGGGTGAAAGGTGGGGTACACCCTGTATGAGTCTCCAGTTCATCTCAGGGCTGAACATATATAGACAAACAATCACTCTCACATTAACACCTATGCATGTGTTTGAATGGTGGGAGGAAACCCACCGCAGACACGGGCATAAGATGTAAACTCCACACAGAAAGGTCTGGTGTGGGAATAGAACCAGGGACCTTCTGTCTGTGACCACTGCACCACACTGCTAACCACTACACTAACTGCACCACCATGCCGCCCATTGGTCAGTTTGATTGTTTAAAACCTTCATTTTGAACATGTCAAAATTGAGATTAAAACAAATCAAGCAAGAAAACATCAACAATGATACACAAAGGTTTGATAAGTGAACAAAAGAATTATATACACATACACACACACACACACAGACACATAAATACTCATTCACATATAATAAATTAAAATAAATGAAAAGAGTAGAAAGAAGAAATCTTTATTCCCTATAATCTAGAGCAATTAATAATAATAATAACAACAACAAATAACAATAATTAATAATAATGTATCAAACCCTCACTCTCATACTTGTAGATGTTGGTGTTTCCATGGTAATGATGGAACTTTTTACAGCAATTATCGATCAACAGGTATTAAACATTTTTGATTAGTAGATGGTTTTGGTCACCGCTGACTGTTTGAGTCTTTATGGGTAAAAAAAAAAAAAAAAAAAGCAGTGTATTTCCAATCGGTAGTGAAATAAAAAGTATTCTTGAAATGTTTCCTACTGTTGTGCCTCCAAGTTATTGCAGAACAACAGTATAAGAGCTGTGTCAAGGAGTAGTGAGGATAAGGATTTGAGCCAAATACTATACAGTACTACTACTCTGTGTGCCCCCCCCCCCCCACTCTCTGAAATCTGCACACTAGCACAGCGTGTGCCTGTGTATGTATGAGTGCAGTGTAATCAAAGTGACATTGGTTCGTATTTTAAGGCCCTGGAGTAAAATACAAGGTCAGAGACTTCCCAAATTATTTATCACTGCATATCTGCAGTGTTGAAATAATAAAATAATAAAAAAACAAGTGAAAAGAAAAAGGAGCGAAGTGCAGAGTTCAGGTGAGATTGTGATAGAGGTGTGATAGAGGTGTGTTGGATGTGTGTCGTATAGTCTACAGCAGATATAGGACAGTGAGATACGAAAGCTGACAATGTTAATCGTTAAACCTGATGAGCAAATGTGATACCTTCCACCACCCAGTTCAGTTGGGATTTATATTTCACTTTATGCCACATTTCTTTGTCTTATATCTGTGTAGCGACCCTTGGGTGCTACTACTGTCACCAATTTTAACCCTCCTGTTCTCTTACAGGTTAAATAAAGTTTGAACATCTAGGAAAAATATATAATTTTTTTTTTTTTGTGTGTGAAACTTCTTCTGCTGTAATCTATATATAATATGAAAATATGAAAATAGTTCATCTCATATATTTGTGATCACCCCCTTCATCTTTCTATCACATAGATATTGTTAAGGTCAATTTGACCCAGTAGTCAAACTGGAGGTAAAAGGGTGTCAGAAATGTCAGACTATTTCTTTATTTTAAACTGTGAGGTATATTTTATTATGTTATGTTTTATATGTTGGTCTTTTAAAAATAATAAAGGGCAGATAAAGATGGTGGCTGGTTACAGGCTATAAAAAGCACATACAGGAGCAAAATCTATTCCCTACTTGTACTGTTACTACCAGGTGTTATTCAAAAATAATCTCATATATCAAAACTGGAATTCCCCAGCAACAAGATAATTTGTCAATTGGAATCATTTATTGACAACATTTACAAGAAACGGACTCCGAGCAAGGCAGTTCCAGTCACGTGGAAACAGATATATCTTGGGATATTTGCCAAATGCGAGAATCAATGGAGGCAATGCAACAGCAATGTCATTTGTTTTCTGATTCATGTTATTAAAGTATGTAAGATTTAACCCATTTAATGTCTGATGCAGATGCTGTCTAAAAATTATAATATAAACACCTACAACAATAAAAGTGAATGACTGTGTATAACATCATTGTGTCATTTCATTCACTTTGTAATAAATTCTGATGCTAAAAACAATGTTATTTTGCTTGTTTTGTTGCAAATATCTAAATGTTTATATCCATGTGCACCATTTACATACAGCTCCAGCCTTTGCCTATTGTGAAAGCTTGACAGGTTGTTGTTACTAACATAAGATTGGATCTTTGCTGTATTTGGAAAGGCCTCATGAAGGGTTAATTAAGGCCTTATTGTCAGATTACATAAGAACGCACACACACACACACACACACACACACACACACACACACACAGCATTGCGCTGCAGGTTACACAAATTAACTGACATAATCTAAAGACCTGAAAGCTGCCACAGTGGATGGAGAGAATAAACAGATGAAAAGGAAGAAAGAGAAGAGGAATGAACAGACATCAGGGTGAAAAAGGAGAGAGGTAGAAGAGAGCAAAGAGATGCTATGGAGAAAGAGAGAAAGACTATTCCTCAGGCGCATGCCCCTTGCTCGCTCCAGTGACCGAAAAATGTCCCATAATTACCCCAGAGCCCACAAGACCACACACACACACATTTACACACTCGCACACACACACACACACAGGGACAGAAAGAGGGGGAAATCCTGGCATAACCTCAGTAAATCCTTCCAAAATGCAGCAAACCCACAGCTCAGGCATTCAGTCAAACAAACGCATACGTGTGCATCATCCCAAATGCAACACACACTCACGTGGGAAACAGAATATGCCGAGAAGGAAAAAAACAAAACAAAACTGGGTTAGTTGACGGGAGAGAGGGAGGGGGAGTTGAGGGGGGATATGTCCAGGAGAGGAAACAAAACTGAGACACAGTGAGAATACAGAAAAAAAAAAAAAAAAAAACAAGTGGTGCCCGGCACAACAACCCCCCCACCCCCGGACACATTTGACCTGATTTGCCCCGTCTCTGATCATTGTGAAAAAAACATTTTTGGCGATTGTGACCTTTGACCTACATTCAGCAAAATTTAATGGGATCTATTCTGGACCACCTCACAACAGCACTGAATAGTTTATGGAAATTTGTCCAGTAGATTTTGCAAACAAACAGGCAAAAAAACAATAGCCCACATACCTGGGGGTGGGGGGGGGTGGGGGGGTGGGGGGGGGGGGTCTGCTCTGTTCTGTACAGCTGGCTTGTGAGTTAGGGGTTAGATGCACTAAGCTAATGGAATGATTAGCAATTTGATCTAAAATGGAAAAGGACTACAATTTGATTTCAATCTCAAAACGTGATATTATTTGCTTGAAAAAACACATTTCTAATAAAGATCTGACAACAACAAGTCTCGTCACCTGAACCCGCTTCACCCTCACTAGGGTCGTCGGGGTCACGGGGGTCACATCCAGCTCTAATGGGTGAAGGCGGGGTACACCCTGTATGAGTCTCCAGTTCATCTCATCTCAGGGCTGAACATATATAGACAATCACTTTGACATTCACACCTATATGGACAATTTAGATTAAGTATTAACATATCAGTGCATGTGTTTGGATGGTGGGAGGAACCCACCCAAAACCCACGCAGACATGGGGAGAACATGCAAACTCCACACAGAAAGGTCTGGTGTGGGAATAGAACCAGGGTTCTCTGTCTGTCTAAAAGTACTTAACCCCTAATGCCTACTGTCGCAAATGTGCAACATACCAAAAAAATATATACAGTACATATTGTATGTGCTATAGTCTAATTTATTTTCTACACTTAATTTAATATTGGCTTTTGTAGGGCTGTCAAATTATTAATGTTTTAATCAGATAAATCATAGGGTTGATTTCACTGAATTTTACTTAATCATGATTAAAACACTATATCGGTTTGACCGTTTTTCCTCTGGTTTTCTTTGTTTCACTCAAATTTCTCACAAAATACACAAAAAATACACCAAGAAATACATAAACAAAACTAAAATTCACCAAAAAATAAACTAACACAAAAAAAGGAATGTCAAAATCCAAAACATGTTCAAAAACTCTTCTAAAATAGAGAAAAAAAACAACCAAAAAATACAATAAAATATCCAAAACATGTGCAAAAATATGAATTTGTATGCAAATAACGTATTTATTCAACACTTTAAACAGCTTTAACTAAACAAAACAAGTTTTACATTTAACTAATGAATCATGATGATAGATTAATCTGCGTTAATTTTAACAGATCTATGTTTCTTTTTCGTACAATTATATTTAAATTCAGGCATTTAGGTGTTAAACATCTAATTTACTATCACAGGGACTTTACAGCTGTTTATAAAATGATAGAACATTTCCAATCTAATATGTGGCATCTAACCCCCCACTCATTTTTGCTCACCATTTTCTGTGAAAAGCAGAGTGGTGTTAACACTGAGAGTACAATTCCCACAGGGCCGAGCTGTGCTAAAAGGCACTTTGGATGAAAAATGCGCAGTAATGCTTCACACAGTCTTTGCTGGTTGTCAGGCTCAGTAAATCACCTCAGGATTTTTTTTTTCTTCCTCTGATCCTTTTTATCAACCTGTCAAAATACTGGAACCTGTTGCTAGGAGACACGGTATTGTTAGGTTACTTGCCTTTTCCCCCGCATTTCTGGCCCCATGGCTGTTTGATCACCACCTTAAATGTTCCTTTACAGTTTCACCTGCAGGAATAATTCATATTGACTGAGGCGTCAGAGTTTCCTCTGTTCTGCACAAACCCACAAGGTGACAGTAATTAGGTTAAGAGTCTGACGTAGATCAAATTACAGACGCTCTTTAAAGTACAGCAACATTTTAAAGTCACAAACAAACACCTAAAACTTTTGTACTAAGCCAAGTTTTGGCAGCATTCCCCTCATGAAGCTCAAAGCACAGTGTGTGAAACTCAACATAAATTTAATAACATTGGCAATAAAAGCAATTTTGGCTCAAGTTATGAAAATACTGGTTTGAATTTTAATAAATAGTTATTTATTTTATGTCATGTCTTTGCAGGATTACTCCAACAATCAAGTCCTGGATGGTTTTTATTTTTATTTTTATTTTTTTTTACCTCTTATCCTGATCAGTGAAGTTGAAGAAATCCTGTTGACAAATGCAAGCATTGCATTTGTAACATTCAACACCTCCTCTATGTTTACAGAGAAACTTTTCTAGTTTATTAGTCTAATAATTCAATGGCCTGAATTTTCAGGTTATCTAGAACCAGTAGAAGTCTTATCAAACAAACTGCTGAGCTGGCACAAATAGTATGCAGTTATCAGGGCAGGAAGTTATAAATGACCCAGACTTTAGATTAGTGCAGTGCTTCTCAAATCCAGTCCTCGTGGCCCAGTGTCCTGCATGTTTTAGATATCCCCCTCTTCTTTATTTAAAATAATTCAATAAATAAATACAATAACATTAAACATAAATAAAATAAATCCTTTTTTTTAATGGATTAAATTCTTTATTAAAATAAAAAATAAAACCATTAAAAAGTAAAAAATTAAAAAGTAAATACAAAATAATAAATTAAATGAAAAATTTAAATTAAAATAAAAAAGTATAAAAACACTTAAACAATTAAAAACATAAAAAAATACATATTTTTGAAATTAAATAAAAAATATATATATTAAACATTTTTTAAAATATGTCTCCCTCTTTCATCACACCTGGAAACCATTACATCATTATCAGGCTTCTGAAGAGTTGATCAATAATTGAATGAGGTGTGATAGAAGAGGGAAATATGTAAAACATGCAGGACACTAGGGCACGAGGAGAACCACACACGCACACACACACACACACACCCAATGACAACTCTAATGAAAGATCAACTTAGAAACAATAACAGAAAAAGTTCATTATTATGATCGTTTTCATGTGCTATATTTATTTTACTTAATAATCAAATCCAAATATTTTCAGAACAGCTTTTATTATATTGCATATTTTGTGTGGAAAACTTTTCTCCTCCCATATTTTTACACTGTGTCAAACATTAACTTATTAAAGTTATCTTCAACACTAATTTATTGGCAAGTGTCAGTGTCCATTGAGTAATAGATAAATGTAGGAGTTAAACTTTAAGCTCATACACAGGTTTGATTCTAGTTCACTCAACTCAAGACACTATGATATGATTCATGCAATATTAATGTTGCATCATTCTTTTTTTTCCCCACTATGTCAGTATTGTATTAAACTCTAAATTCACTCAGAAGTAAAAGAGCTGTCTGTGGAAACACTCATCAGATCAGAAAATTAAAAAAACATTTCTTCCCTCATCAGAGCAGTTGAATGATGAAATACTTTTTGGTGTTTAGCCGTTACTTGCAGCTGAGTGAGGTAGGTTTCGTCACAGGTTTAGAAAGACCTCCCTGAAGCTGTGTGGTTTAATCCTCCATCACAGAAAGGACTTTTTACAGCTCGGTGAGAAATTTTTCTAAGGTAAATCCCATCCGTTCAGTAGCAAACGACATCAACAAGCCGATACTACATTTGTTTGTACAAGGTCTGTAAATAAATAATTATTTTTGACATCAGCAGGTCTAAGTAACATAAATAATGTGACATTTTCATTGGGGTGAGTAAGAAATATAATTATAGAATAGGACCAACAGAACAGTCTAATGAGGTCACATATCATCTGCTGGAATAATTACAGCACACTAACATTTATTTTATGTCTCTAAAGTGTGTTACATCTTAGGTTTTCTGAAAATTAAACTCAAATATTTTCTCCAAAATGAGATAAAAGATTAACATAGTATGCGCAGCCAGAAATGTCAAATACAGGTAAAATAATCTCCAGGTTGTTCATCCTGCTAATTGAACTAAAATGCCAATATAAACCTTCTGTTCTTCTGCAGCAGAATGTGAATGCTACCATAAAGTTACACTAATCTGATTGGAGGTAATGCTTATCCACTGGCTCCTCTGAGTCCTACACTATTTGGTCATTTTTCTCCCTAATAAGGACACCCAACTAACTTTGGGAAGTTTGCCTCAGCAACTTAAGAGTCTTTTTTTTTTTACAGTTCCAAGCACTTTTTGGATCACTAAAGTGTCTGAATCTTGCTGCGTTTTCATTACAGTTTTTCACAAAACAATAGGGATATTCCTAAAATTTCGACAAAGTATATTTATGCTTTGAATGTGTTTCTATTGATGGTTGTTCTAAGCAGGAGAGTCGGAACTCTTGTGAAATATGATCACATGACATTTCACTGCTGTCACCTTCGGAGCTTCAGATTAGCCATCACCCTGTTAGCATTAGAATTAATGAATCGGCTAATTCTCTCATCGGTAAAAGTTCCTGGTGAAATCTTTAAAGGCACAAACATGTAAAACAAACTGCCTGTCTCACATTATAAGAGTCTGTACATGTGGTTCCTACATTGTCAGGCCGAAATATTAAGTGTAAATATGCTTTAGATGTGTTTAAATCACAACCGCGAATTAGCATGTAATAGCATTAGCATGAATGAATCTGCTAATTCTCTCATCAGTAAAAGTCCCTGGTGAACTCTTTAAAGGCACTAACATGTCAAACTAACCAACTGCTTGACATTATATTACATTATAAGGGTCTGTACATGTGGTCCCTATATTGTCAGGTTGAAATATTAAGTGTAAATATGCTCAGCAATTAACAACAAAAAAACAAATTATAATAATTAAAATATAATTATTGTATGTAGTGCTTTTTACACAGTGCTTTCACTTTCACAGAACAGAGAATATGTTTATCTGTAACAAACAAAAAACAACTTAAATTAAAAAAAAATGTACAGATAATAAAATTAAACCTTCACTGTGTCTAGTGTCGTAATCACTCTGATCATCACTCCAAGACAGCGGCCGTAGTTCTCACGTGCCAGCAGCCAATGGTTGTTATGGTTACAGTGTCTGCGGCTGCCATTTTCACTCCGAGAGAAGTGATCATGTGACCATGTACGTCACATCCTGTGACATATAATTGCGGAAAAAGTGTTTCCATTGTGCTTTTGCAATATATTAGAATATGGAAAGAAAAACACGTTGGTTTTTCTTATAAATATTTTCACAAATGAAAGAAAAGTTTTATTATTTATATTCTCTGAAAAATTGCCAAAAATAATATAAGACATTCTGCTGGGGTGTGTAAGCTTATGAGCACAACTGTATATCTGTTTTTGATGATAGAGGAAACCAGAGAGTCTGAATGAAACCCAACTCAAACAAAAGATCAATGTCTGACAGGGAATCGAACCCTGAACCTTCTATCTGTGTGTTATCTCAGTTATGTCCATACCTACAACTTTATTAGTAAAGTATGAATGATATGAATCAATATGAAATGAAGCAGTACTGCAGTTGAAAGATTTAACATGGGTTGAGGTGAACATTAGATGGTACAGGTGTTTGTTACCAGCTTTTTATGGCTGTTCTATATTCTTTTTCTGGTTCGATGTAAATTTTATATTTTGCACGCAAAATATTTCAGATTTTTCTGGCACTAAATAATCACATCTAGGATCAAATCCAATTTAACTTGAACTTTTTGGAATCGCATTAATATAACAGATGTTTTTATTTAGTAATTCTCAAGTTATGTATTCTTTTTTATAAGAAGAGATGCAATGTTAGCCCAAAAACACTGCATTTAAAAAAATAAAAAAATAAATAAAAGGAATAACTCAAATTCAATCATTGGATTAGAAGCTTTTACTGATACTGCAACAAAATAAATTCATATCAAAATACAATATCGCAAAATATCACTCAGTCAACAGCAGCTAATAAAGTAATCACAGTATAGAAGGAAAAATATGACCTTTTAAACCACTAGCATGGTGTTGTACTTTAATAATTCTGGTGCTTTATTTGGGAGTATAGACAAGTTGGATCAGTTACAGCAGCTGTAATAAATTCCACAAAATCCAACCTGCTGCAGCCCTTCATTGTCTGATGATCACGAGTGCACTGCAGCAACATGCCCACACCTACGCAGGGCTGGCATTTTTTGTTCATGATCAACCTTGTCTCGGCTACAGAAGGTCAGCTTGTGCTGTTGCAGGTTTAGATCCTTAACTGGCTAAAATTACACAACCTCTAATATTCTGCATGTTCCATGTAGGAACTCAGCTGTTTTTTTTTGTTTTTTTTTTAAAGTAAAATCTGACAGAAACACAATTACTCTGTCCAAACTGCCTCCTAATTACAGAGCTGGTAATGGCATTTAGGCTCATGTGGGTTTAAGTGTCTGAAAAGGCCACACTGTCATGAGACAAATGTTAAGTAAAGTTACATTTTGCCATCACATCTGCTGATTATATTATCTGAAGTTGTAGAGGCACCTTCAGTTCACATGTTAGACCTTGGCCTTGGATAACATATCAGTCTTGCCTCCTGGTAAGATTTGAATAACAGGCACTAGGGCACAGCTGATCAAGGCATTTACCTGCAAAGAAAGATTCTGAGTGAAAGTTGTCAAGTCCAGCTGGTCAATTGAAGGATTATAAAAAGCAAAACATACACCTGTATGCATGTATAAATACATGTCTATAAGAAGAGGCATGTGTTTGATTACAGTCTGATGATTAGGTCCACAAAGGATTCTGTTTTTACACTACACTATACCACTATACCTAATTCATTTTCTTATCTTATCTACAAATATAGCTGATCCATTTAACGGTGTTGAAACACACTGACTGTTGGTTGCAACTTGATTTCAGTCGAATGATTTTATGATGATCGAATGTTTTATGTTCGTGTTGATAGTATGAAAATGTCATTTCAATAATGGCTTTCCATTGCACAAAAAACTATTATTATTATTAATAATAATAATGGATTAGATTTCTATAGCGCTTTTCAAGGCACCCAAAGCGCTTCACATTAGTGTTCCATTATTCATTCACTCTCACATGCTCCCTCTGGTGGTGGTAAACTACATATGTAGTCACAGTTGCCCTGGGGCAGACTGACAAAAGCGTGGCTGCCATTTCGCGCCTATGGCCCCTCTGACCACCACCCAACATTCATACTCATTCATACACCAGTGTGAGTGACACTGGAGGCAAGGAGGGTAAAGTGTCTTGCCCAAGGACACAACGGACTGACTAGGACAGAGCGGGAATCAAACCGCCAACCCTTTGGTCGATGGACGACCCGCTCTCCCAACTGAGCCATGGCCTTCCCTGTAATAATTATTATTACCTCTGACAAGGTGGTTATGTTTTCTCTGGTGTTTGTTTGTTTGTCTGTCTGTCAGCAACATTAAATTATGGATGCATTTTCAGGATCTGTTGCTAGTCTCACAAGGAACAAAGGATTACATTTTGGTGGTGATCCGGAAAAGATCCTGGATTCTGCATCCCTTTGAAATGCATTCTCCATTTCCGATACAATTTCAAAGTGATCCAGGATTCCTTCCGCATCACCACCGAAATGTAATCCTTTGTTCCTTGTGACACTACCAACAGATCCTGTAAAAGTCCATCCATAAGTTTTTATGTTATCTTGCTAACTAACAGACAGACAGACAGACAAACAGACAAACTCTGGCAAAAACACACACACACACACATATATATATATATATATATATATATATATATATATATATATATATATATATATATATATATAAAGTAAAGTATTTAAAATAATTTGTTTTCTGATCCATCTTATTAAAGTACGTAGGATTTAACACATTTAAAGCAGATACTTTCTTAGAAATTGTAAACCAGTGTAATTCAGCCCAATTTATTGTAACCTCAAAAAGATTATTCAGCACCTATAGTATGATTCCTCCATTCATACCTTTGCACCGCTTACAACTACACCTTGTGTAATTTGCTTTGTGTACAGTGCTAATGCCTTTAAATACTGCGATTGATCTGTGCAATCACCTGGCAACAGCACTCTAATTGGAGACAAGCTGTCATTTATCACTCAGTTAAGATACAAACACACACACGCACATAAAACTGGGCAAGAGATGAAAGAGCAGAGTAAAGCAGTTATTTATTTCTGTCTATTATCAATAGGTCACTGTGAACTAAAGGTCACTCTATAGTTAATAAAAGAGTAAATTACAGTAGAAAAGTGACAGAGGTGAGAGAGAGCCATGAAAAGTATTGATTTATAAATCTCTTGTGTTTTAGATGAGGCTAATTAAAAGTTATAAAAAATACAGTTATCTCAAAGTAGAAGTACACAGAGTTTAGGACTCATAAATCAACATGAAGCAAAACACACACAATCACATAGGGTAGTATTTTCAAGCACAATAATAGTAAATGTCTTATATGCAGCTTCCCTTGACTGCACAAAACCTTTTTTTTTTTTAATCATTTGGTTTGATAACAAATAAATCGAATAAGACTCCAACTTACCATCTAAGAAAAAAAGAAGAAGCAAATGTATTATCCTGTTAAAGTTCTATATTGTACCCAGTGATAATCGGGTACTCTGTGAAAACAATGCAAACTGTTAATCAACAAAAGTAGTGAATGTATTATATTAGTATGAGCATAAGCATGGTGGCATGGGCGTAAAATTGTATATGGACGCTATGGACATATCAATATTTGGATATTCCTAAAATGTCCATACCAAGATTTGAATAGGAAATGACATAACATTTGGGAAACAAAATGTTACTGTATTTTCTGGACTATAAGGTGACACTTAAAAGACTTTAATTTCCTCCAAAAACCACAGTTGCACCTTATATGTGGATTCATTCTGGTTGTGTTTAGTGACTGGAAATTTTGAGCTTTTATCGACAAATTTAGATTTTTCATGTAATAATTTTGACTTCACTTAATGCGTTATATATAACTTTATAATCCAGTGCATCTTATATATGAAGAATCAAAAAAATAAACCATTCATTGACAGTGCACCTTATTGTGACTAAATATTGTCATCAACTAACCTTTATCACGTGACAAAAATGAGACCAAACTAGACGTAAATGTCGACCTTGTGATGATAACTATAATTAAATATATAATACAGTTATAGATGACCAATAAAAACCAGACAAAATGTGGCTTAAGAAATTAAAAAAACATTCAAAAACAACAGACTTTTTTGTTTGTTTAGCCTTTTGAGGCAATTTCATATTTGTTTAAAATGAATCTTAGTGGATAAATTATCTGGTCACAGCAGCTCTGTAAACAAGCATAAGACACTTACATTGTTTAACCTCTTAAGCCCCAAGGAGGTGCATGCCCAAATTAAAGTAAAATACAATTAACAAACAAACAAACTATGCTTTAGGTTTGTTATTACATAATGCACCATGTTATTACATTTTCTACAGAATCAAAAAGTTGCAAGTGCATTTTGTAATAATCTTCTCAAAATGTAATAACTCATTACATTATGCAGCAAAATTTATTACAAAATGCATTGAGGCAGTTTATTACAAAATGCGTCAGTTTATTACAAAATGAAATTAAAAAGTTATTACATTTTGGCCATTTATTACAAAATCCACTGCTATTATAAAATGCGGCTCAACACACCCCCTCTCAGAATAAAGTCAACTGATCCATAATCTACACACACATCAGCATTTATATTGGTATTGACTGCTCCAGCTTTGACTTTAGCTGCTTGTTCTATTTTATTTAATATGTTTTAATATATTTAGCTGTCTCTTATTCTGTCCTTTAAAAAGAGAAGAACACGATAGCAGCAGAATAAAAAAAAAAAAAAAAAGTATGAGAAGCAAAGAAAGTGTGAGTGGATGATAAAGAGAGGTGTTGGCAAAAGTGATTGAATTGAAAGTCACAAGCGCTGAAGGGAGCATGAGGAGACAGAGGAGAATGGAGGAAGATATAGATAGAAAGAGGAAGATGATGGATGTGGAGAGAGAGGGGATGTGGGGGCGGGGTTCCTGAAGGGGACATGAATACAGACGTGTTTTATAAGCATGAATAAAGACATGTTTAAGAAAAGTAATATAGGAGTTAAAGGAAGTAAAGGGGAGATAAATAGTGGTGGGTGAAGGACAAGAAGGAGGAGGGGCAGAGCAGGAAGGCTTTCTATGGCTCCATTCCTGCACTGGGCTTTAATCTCTCAGGGTTCAGCAGACCAGAGGTCGACCAGAGGACCGTGAGTGAACAGTGGGAAAAGAAGCTGTCAGCACATACACTCACATGAAATCACATACGCATTTTACACACCCCCAGGACAAATGCGGACAGGTGACAAATGAAGGTAAAAACCTAATGGGAGTGGTCTCTTCTAAGTCTGCAGAGCACCAAGGCTCATTGAATTGGTTGATGGGGATGTAAGTGGCAACTGTGGTTGGGTTGTGCTTTTCTCAGGGTTGCCACATGTCCTGGAAAACTCTGGTTAAACTCACAGATAGTGGATAGCACTACAGTATATACTGTAGCACATATACCTTACATGGAATATCAATAATATCCTGTTATTGGTGATGTATGGTCATGAACAAACCACAATATGTGTATTTTTTTTTTCTAAACAAACATAATATTTTGAACATTAAATGACTTAATAGATGCACTTCCACTGAAGCTACTCAAGTTTATTTATTTTTTATTACAATGTATTGGCTTTAAATGAATCATAAGTTTTTCTCCATGCGTTGCACCTGTGTTCTTCACTACTGTCTGTGTGTGTTGTCATGACAACACAAACGTTTACAGTGAGGGGTGGGTATGTGGTTTAGTGAGTCAGTAAATGGTGTGCAGAAATGTCACGTCATGTTGGTTTAGCTGCCCAGGTTGCCTGTAGACAGCGAGTATAACCCCCCAGCAAGCACGGATTCCTTACTGGGGGTTATATCAGCGTCTTTCCTCTCTGTTGATTATGCGTGATATGTACTGAATTTGTGGGGTGCATGAATTCAGGAGCAGCACAGTGGTGCAGTGGTTAGCACTTGTTCCTCAAAGACATAAGGTCCCTGGTTCAATTCCCACACCAGACCTTTCTGTGTGGAGTTTGCATGTTCTCCTCGTGTATGCGTGGGTTTTCTCCAGGTACTCAGGTTTCCTCCCACCATCCAAACACATGCACTGATAGGTTAATTGGTTAATTTAAATTGCCCATAGGTGTGAATGTGAGAGTGATTGTTTGTCTATATATGTTCAGCCCTGAGATGAACTGGAGACTCATACAGGGTGTACCCCGCCTTCACTCATTGTAGCTGGATTATAGGCCCCAGTGAACCCCATGACCCTAGTGAGGATAAAGCGGGTTCAGATGATGAGATGAGGCTTCAAATGCTGTATGCGCACACACTATGCAGGACGGTTAGTCACCATATAATGACTGGACTTCCCATGAATAGAAAACAAGCATCATTTCAGATGCTGTGTTTCTACTACTTTAGTATTTATACTGGATGTATTTTGTAGGTATTGCTTTAGAAAAAAAAACACTTATAGAAGCAGAAAATTTCACATTTCCTGAGGTTTGTAATATAAGCTGATGTACTTTATAATTTTTATATAATAATTATTGTGGATTAAGCAGACATTCTAACATTTTCTTTATTTAACAAATATTTGTAGCTTCTCTCCTGGAGAATTTAAAACAATTTTGACAAACAGGGGAGCATCAGATAATGTGACATTTAATGGTGTGTTAATATCAGTAATTCTAGGTACAAAATAACACTGTGACTTACAATAATTATTACAAAATGAGAGAAGGGTATTGTTCTTGGTTCATTGTTTTGCCTGTTTTTCTGTTTTTACACAGAAAAAACATCAATGGAACAACTTCCATGGAATGTGTGAGTTGGTCCAGAATAGATCCCATTAAAATTTGGTGAATGTAGGTCAAAGGTCAATGTCACAGAGACCAAAAATGTGTTGTTTTTTTTTCGCAATGATAAGTGTTAGGGTTTGTTGTGCTTGGTTTTATTTTGTTTATGAAATTATACATCACAGTTTATATTGCAAACTCCTGACAGAACTACATACATTTCATTTAGTCTATAGACTGTGTACACTTAATGAACAGAGGAACTGTGATGATATCCATTGATGTCAAAACAGTCAATTTTGAAGACAAGAACTTACTGTTATTGAATTATAATTTGGCTTTTTACAGTAATAAGTGACCATATTTGGAAGGGAGGGCTACTACAGAGGCCTTGGTAAAATGGTGAACATCATAAAGCAAATGAAAATAATCTTTTTAGCAGAATTTCTGGATCGTAACTACAGTAAAAATCTGACTTTGTACGTATCAAACCATTCCATGTACACTAATAATGTTATTTACGGGGGAAAAACAATTAAAAAGGACCAGCCAGATTACTTTTTAGATGAAAATAATAATAAAAAAAGCACAATACAGATCAATGTGATTCAAAGAAAAAAATACTGACTTATTTTTTTAGAAAGAAATTCACTGTAAGTCTATGAATGCTTCGGCTTTTTTGGAGCTAACCCTAGTGGCTGTCAGCAGTACTACAAATTCAAGATACAAATGCAATAGCTTCATTTTGGAGGTTTGGTCCTTATGTCAAGCCAGCATCTTTCTATTTTTTTTTTCCATTTTTGAAACATTGTTTTAAATCCTCTTAGCAACAGTATTTAAAAAAAGACAACAGGCAACTCCTACTCTACCTCTGATTAAAGGCAAGTAACTCAGATTTTTATGTTAATTTCATGAGGTAAAGTAGTCTTAAATTGTTACCTGAATGTCACGTTGGAATTGCAGAGGTCAGGATGACTTTAAAAACTGTGAATTAAATGTATTTATATAGCACTTATCACAGAGAGAAGCTCACAAAGTGCTTTAGTGATTAAAAAGACTTCAGACAGCAACACACACACACACACAAATACAAAAATGCTTACTGTGTGTCACATTTGGACTCATTGAAGCCCAGGAAATCTTTGCGAATTTGTGCATCTATGAATACTAACACTGGTACTGATGTCTTTTAGTTAACAGTACCTCTTTAATATCGCCAGGAATAGATAAACACAACACAAACAGTGCCTGTATAGTATATATAGGTTATAATCAAGGAATAAATACCAACACATATTCAGTACAAATGCTTCATCTAATACTCTACAGAGATACAGGGTAATGTATTGTGCGTGTGTGTGTGTGTGTGTGTATGTATGTGTGTGTATGTGTGTGGGTCCACTCATGTGACTCAAGGACAAGTATCAGTGGCCGAAGGTCAGCTGGTTCCACATGAGAGGACCAGCATTCCAGTAGTGTCACACACAGCTTAGAATGAGTGTGTGTTAGTGTGTGTGTGTGTGTGTGTGTGTGTCAGAACTGGTTGACCTCTAGGTAACATTTGCATTTTAACACAGCAGGAGCATGACTGTGACTTTGAAGCGGAGACTCTCACTGTCTCTCTCTCTCTCCCTCTTTGGTTTCACTGCAGCTGAGCATAAGTGTACGTACAGTATATTACACCAGTGTGTGTGTGTGTGTGTGTGTGTGTGTGTGTGTGTGTGTGTGTGTGTGTGTGTGTGTAGTATAGTATGTGAGTGTCTGTGTTTTTCTTTCATTATAGAGATGTAAACCAGATTATACACTTAGTGGTTAAATTTGAAAGTAATACTTGTCTTGTTTTCAGATTAGTGTCAGGTTAGATGTGACGGGTAGGTTTAGTTATGTTGATATGGTTAATAGAAGCGTAAGTTTCCATGAAATTAATGTAAGTCAATCGAAAGTCCCTTGAGTGCATGAAAAGCTAGTGTGTGTGTGTGTGTGTGTGTGTGTTGACTTTCGTATTGCCCATTAGTGCTGCTATTGATCAGTGTCTGGCACGTGACATGATGTGTGTGTGAGTGTTTGTATTACTATCTTTATGGGGACATTGATATATTTACACAGCCACACCATGGGGACCTCTGACACTATGGGGACCAAAATTCAGGTCCCCATGAGGGTTAAGTATAACTAAAGGTCCTCGCTATTAAAATAGAAATGATGTGGCCCTTTAAGTACATGAATTTTTTTTTTTCTGGAAGTCCTCATAAAGCATGAGGGAAACGGGTGCAAAGTGAAAGAAGTATTTTTCAATAGTTTGAAGGTTTTATTTGTATGTATTTGTATATGTTTTTTGCAAACGTATTTACTTATTTATTGCATTTTTGAATTTGTTCATTTAGTGTTATTTTTAAAATTTAAGTTATTGTAATTTTTTATTATTATTTTTTAAAACATTTTTACATTTTATTGAAAAAAATAGAGAATGTGCTTACACTCACTACCCAATCGTTGATTAAAAACTTGGTCCTCGTGAGACATGTAAAGAAGTATATATATATATATATATATATATATATATATATATATATATATATATATATATATATATATATATATATATATATATATATATATATATATATATATATATATGTGTGTGTGTGTGTGTGTGTGTGTGTTTGTAGATGTGACTGATTTGGGAGCCTGCTTAGGTTTCATTGTCCAATGTAATGTAAATGTAAGTGATTGTAATTTTTTATTATTATTTTTTAAACACTTTTACAATGACTACTTGATTACAAACTCGGTCCTCATGAGACATGTAAAGTATACACACATATATATATATATATATATATATATATATATATATATATATATATATATATATATATATATATATATATATATATACTTTATGTGTGTGTGTGTGTGTGTGTGTGTGTCTTTGTTGATGTGACTGATTTGGGAGCCTGCTTAGGTTTCAATGTCCATCGGTATGCATACTGGACAGGCTAACCGAATGTGTGTGTGTGTGTGTGTGTGTGTGTGTGTGCGCGTGCACGTGTACACACATGTGAAAGGTGATGATAATAAGCCTCTATCTAATTCTGCTGGAACCAAGGCCATCTCAAGGCCACATCACCTTCCTCTAGAGTGTTTTCTTCTGGATCGATGCTCTCACACAGGAGGAGGAGAAGCACCGTGGCCACAGCGACAGACCAGAGATGAGCTCAGACTGCTTTAATGTAGTCGACTGATGTGCAGCTTAAAGGACACACAAGAAATACTGAGCCATATTTACATGAGCTGGGTTTTCTGGTCCACATTATTTCTAATTATCTTTTCAAATGGTACAGAAAAGCTGAATTTTGAGCATATCTGTGGAGGAGCAGGAATGAAACTAATCAGCCAGAAGGTAACCTTTTGAACACACTTCAGATTTAATGATCTCTATGTAAAAAGGTCCATGCAGGCTTTGGACTTTAGTAGATTTTTTCCACTCTTTTGTGGTTGAAGAATGGAGAAAATTGGTAATTTTGGTATTTTTTAGACCTAATTTCAATCCAATTTTATTTGTAAAGCATTTTAAAATGAGGCTTATTCCATCAGAGCCAATGGCTACAGGTACAGTATATCCCTGCAGCAAATGCTTAAGGTGTGTATTGGCAAGAATCTAGTGATATGATACAGATCATGACACTAGGATCAGAAAAACTTAAAGGTGTCATTCTGCTGAAAACCACTTTTCCACGCTCCTTTTAGAGTCTGATGGGTCACCCCGAGTTTCCAACACATGCTACATTTGCTACGTAGTGTGTCCCCTTCACTGGCTGTGTTTACCATTCATAGAAAACAACACTGACTGTCCACTACATGTCACAAGGATATTGTTGTCACCCACGTGGGGTTAAACCTGTCCCCCATTGCAGCAAATAGTAGCATTAGCATTAGCATCTACCAAAGAAGACAACGCCACAGTAGCTGCTGCACAAACTTGAACAAATGACACCAAACCTAGCTGGATGTTACTCTGGGATGGTAAACACACACAGATCGAGAGGGGAGGGGGGAGTGTTCCTTCACACATTCTGAGCCAATCAGAGACGCCTCATCACTGCGTCATGGACATGTATGAGGAAGTACCGGTAAACTCTGCTGTTTGACCTCAAGTCATTTTTCTACCCTCCAAAAACAGCTGGAAACAAAGCAATCTGAACTTTTTTTTTTTTTAAATGGAACCAACCCACAATGTATTCAATAACAATGGAGAACAGAACGATAAATAAAATAACCATAGAATGACCCCTTTAAATATTTTACAAACATTACATACTGCTCAAATGTTCATATTCTATTAGTTCATAACTAAGATCATAATGCAGTTTTGTGCAATCCCAACAAAGGCACAAACATCTACCTCTCAGACAGTAAAACATTCCTTTAGGATTAAAATCAAAGAAAAAGAAAAATAAACCTCCACCATATGTGCATTTGAATAAACACCTAAAAATATCAAGATGTTAATTAATACACTCGTTTTACTCGTACTTGAACTTGTTACTTTAATTATTATTTTAACATGGTCAAAATGTATATAACATTTATTTATTTATGATATCGTGATGTTTTTAATCATGATTTTTACAGGTCTTACAATGGAATTTTATTGTGATTTGTTATCTATTCATTCTTGTTTGTTTTAACCAGGATCAGTAAAATGTCTTTTGTCTGTTTCAAATCTGTCCACTGTACTGTATGTGTCCTGTGGGTTTCAGCTTTTTTGTGTTTGTCCTCTCCAGACTGCAGAACAAATCTACAGATGGGCAGTAATAAAGTTTCATTAATTAATGAACCTTGAACAGTCAACCAAATCATACAGCTGTGTCCGAAAACCCACCATCAAAATCAATTTCACAATCAGATCTGATAATGAATAGACAAAAAATGTGTTTTTTTTTCTGTAAAGGGACATTATTTTGTGACATTCAAATTTAAGTGGATCTTGTAGGAAAATGAATTATATCACCTTATGATAGCTCTATACGACAGTTTATAGAGCATAGCAATAACTTTGTACAATCTTCATTCATATATAAAGCTGCATATTATTATCATTGTGTGTTCAAATAAGGGAGAGCAGCTCCATTGTCTGAGATATATATATATATATATATATATATATATATATATGTATATATGTGTGTGTGTGTATGTATGTATGTATGTATGTGTACTGCTTTTATTTATTTATTTTTAAGTGTGACTTATACTGCTTATTTATACTGTTTCTATTCTTGTGTCTTTTACTGCCATGTGGAACTGCTGTGACAGTAAAGGATTATATTCTATTGTATTCAATTTAATAAAACTAGAAAAATTCTTAAACAAAATTGTATTTCTTAAAATTGCTGACATTTTGAAACAACAATAGTTTATATACATCATTGTTTCTTCTATTTAACATCCTGTTTAAATCCAGGGGTAAAAAAAATCATTATATTATTTGAAAATGAATCTTATTTCAGTTTGTCTCGAGCACTTATCTGATCCCAATGAAAGGCAATTTATTATTTTGGTTGGTAATGAAAAACGCCCGGCTGGTGTTTTGTTCTTACCAGTGTACTTTAGCGGTGGGTCAAACAGTTCATTTCAGATTGGATCGCCCTGTGCCCGTTTTAAATGTCAAGTTTTACTTTTTGTTTTTTAGTTGTTTCCAACTTTAAGTAATTGTCGTGTATGTAATAAATCAAAGAACCAAATATTCTTTGGAATGTATGATTAACATTTTCAGCAAACTGAAATAATTAAAAACAGATCTGATCAAGCATGTGGTTGCCATAGCAATGTGCTCTGTTTACTTTCATTCTCAGACAATAAGCCATGTTTTTCATTATCTGTGGAGGTCAGTAGAGATAGATAAAGCAAAGTTACCATGATTTATACAAACTCAATTAGAAATAACACCATTAAAAGCAAAGATTGTTTCTTCTTGAAGTTTAAAATCCTAATATTTACGTCCCAAGTGTGAATCTAATACCGTTACATAAACCGCCCCATTATTCTGAGTCTACCAGTATGATCATCTGTGGCTTCCTTCCAAATGTCAGGAACACCTTTGCTGACTACTTGTTGACCTTTTGCAGTGCAGTGCAGCGATGCAGCAGTATCGCATGTAATTTTGTATGAAATGATGCAGGGGTTCATGTTTTACGGCGTCATGCCTAATGAGGGTCAGCGTGGGGCCGCAGTCGCCCTCCAAGGCTGTTCCAGTTAATTAATATGCATAGCCAAAGCCAGGAGGACGTTTAATGATGGGAAAAATAATAATGAGGGTATTTCACGTGTAATTTTGGAGGGCAGGAAAACGAGTGCAAATTCTGTCCCCCTTTTTTTTGCCCTAATTTCTGCCACATGCACATTATCTAATAAGACTCTTATCTTTGCAAAGGTGATTTTAAAGGGCATGAAGATCACCATAAATTATTTGGGCCTCCTTTCATCAGGCAGAAGAAAAGCCTGAAAATAAGTAAGTATGGAAAGCAATACATACTTAGGCAGAAAAAAACAGGAATATAGGACTGTATTATTATAGTTATTAATCTCACCCAACATTGGTTGGGAGAGATTATTGTAATCACTGTGTGTGTGTGTGTGTGTGTGTGTGTGTGTGTGTGTGTGTGTGTGCGTGTGTGCAGAGACATATCATGCTATGGCTCAATGAATATTTGAGATATCGGCATGAAAATTACATGGGTATATACCTGTACATATAGCTAATGTGCATCAGATGCAATGATCCATTTGAGTAAAGGTCAAAGGTCACATTTAGCAGAAAGGTCAAAATCACATTATCGGTTATAACTCAAGAATAGAGGGTCACAGAACTTTCTGATTGGTACCAAACAATGCGGAATGAAGATTTCTACAATTCTCGTAATTGGCAATAGTTTTTGAGATCTCTGGAGGTCAAAGGTGACAAAATTAACTTGTGTAACACTGTGTGTGTGAAGCATAGACATGTCACGCTATAACTTAATCAATATTGGATATATTATCATAAGATTACACACACTGATGCATATATACATATATAACATAATTAGCAATATTGCAAAAGGTCAAGTTGACATTTAGCAGAAAGGTCAAAATCACATTATTGGCTCTAATTCAAGAATGGGTTGTCATAAAAACTTGAGATTGGCACAGAAATTGGGGTGAGATTAGGCATTCTCTGAACTTGTGTTTTTTACATTATTAGAAGACATTCTCACTATCGCATTGTTTTTGGGTTTATTTTTTATATTATGAGAAGATCATGTTACTTCATTACAATACCAATAGTATTACATAATACAATATAAATACAGAAGTTTAATGGTAATGTGTAATAAAGGTCTTTGCTGACTGACTCTATTGAAACTAGTGATTGACTGAAACAGATTTTTTGGGGGTGAAACTAATTTAGATTTATTATTTTTCTTACATCAGCACAAAAAAAAGTGGAAGGCACTGTCGACACAGAACACATTTCAGTAGTTTCCTTCTTGTAACAAAAGTAATTCCAGATAACTGATGTTTTTCTTTTTTTATATCAAGTCTTCATTCACAGTGATTTTCTCCTGTTCATTGCTCATTTTTGAATATCGTCACCAGCGACCGACTCCACCCTGATAAACAACAATTGTGATTAGTGGATCACTGTGCGCAGTGCGTGTTAGATACACTTGAAATTAGATGAGAACACACGGAGTTCATTTGTTCCAACAGTGTAGGACCTGTGATGCGACTATTGCGATGCTCAAACAGAATATTGTGTAGAAGAAGTTCACCTTTTTTTCCCAGATCTCTGTGTAAAAGTGTCTATGGATTGATTTTGGCCTTGTGGTTATTCAACTAGAATCTTTGGAATGCATGCAAAAAAAACCCCACACAAATTAGGTGGAAGGAATAACAAATACTATCATTACTACAGGTACTAACTATGTTCTAGTCATGGAATTTGGATAAATCAGTCCTTTTCCATATAAAAACCTCCTGATTCTTTATAATAACAGATACATTGCTTTCAGAAAAGACCATTGCTGCTGAGGTTTTAAGCATATCAGTGCTCAATAATAAACTCCATTCATCTCAGTAGTATTTGTGCCGACAGATACCAATAGAGATAAAGGAGATTTATTTTTCTTTGTATAGCTAAAACAGATGTAATGCAATTCTTGCTGTTGGTCAATACTGTTATAGTAATATTCTGGTGATGTGATTTGCGGCTCAGATTGTGTGTGTCAGCATAAACATAAAAGCTTTATAAATACATCGACAGGAGGAAGTCGTCATGTGTGCCCGGTAGTTTTCCTCTACTCTTCTGTCAGAGTCGGTGTGCTGCTGCCGTACAACTCTATTATGACAGTTGGTTTGGAGGAATTCAAAACAAGACCGCCTCCAGTCTTCCCCACAGGCAACCTCTACAACCCACACACACACACACACACACACACACACACACACACACACACACACACGATTGCGCACACGCGCACGCACACACACACACACACACACACACCCCTATGCCTCAGACATGCATCAAATAGTCACACAGACTTGCAAAATAATAGACACACACACAAACAGCAGCCCCCACCTCTTGTGTTTTCATAACGTGGTGTAAAGGTTAAGTCTGGCTCTGTTTGTTTAACATGCACACACACTCACACACATACCGCCGCTTAAGTGGAGAAAAACAAAAAGCCCTAACGCTTCCTTTAACCCCTGGCAGGTGTAGGGGAGGGGCCGGGGGTGGACGTATGGATGTAGGGGCCGATAGGCTGCGCGGGAGGCTTTTGGCCCCAGGGCAAACGGCGACTGGTGAGAGGGGAGGAGATAAATGTAAAAAGTCTAAGGGTCAGTTTATGCAAACGCTCTCAAGTAGACATACTGTAAATGTAAAATAAGTCCTGGTCATTTATCCACTTCCAGGACTCTCCTCAGATGGTGGCGTAGAGGCATGGCGCCTCCTTGCTTCTGGCATTGTGCTAGCCAACTATCACATGTGCTGTCAGCTCACAATGTTTCAAGCATTTAAAAGGCCACTTTCCACACAAAATTTTCCATCAATAACACCAGCCGACATGAATCATTTGTGCAAGTGCAAGGCACACATGAATCCTGTGGTCCAGCCTACCCTCCTTGCTCTGAATTTCTGGGAAGAACCCTGACTTAGTTATTCACTCATTTACCTTTTTCCCCTGATACACTGGTGTAGAAGTAAAATTCTTCTGGAATAAAACTAATGAAATGTTACCACATGCATTTTAGGGATAAAATGAAGCCTTGAATGTTGGTTGGCTCAAGTTTCCAAGATAAGTCTGGGGTCAAAATGTTAAATTCTTAGAATGAACAAGAGAATAAGTTTTAGTCCAAAGGAATATTGGTTTCAGATCTACTTCAAAACACTGTTCGCACATTATGATCCATTCACTTTACATGTTCTCTCTAGTGGAATATTTACAAATCCATTGTGTACATCTATCTGCAAATCTCTGTCTGTAGTCTGTGGAACACCTAACACCTGCACAACTCTACTAAATGATCAAGTATTTGGAGGGTGACTTTCCAGTACTGTGGCAGATTGCAGTGCAAAGTTTCACAACATACAACAAAGATATTAAACAAATGTCATTGCTCTTTTTAACTTTGCTGCTCTGAGCATTGCCTGCACATTGCCTAAGTCCCGCCCCCTGATTTGGCTACAGCTGCAACTCATTTTGCGCTGTGGTGTGTATGACAACAACACAACTGTGCTACACGCCGCTTCAATCGCCCCAGGAATTTGGACATTTTTGTCATTGTTGTGGCCACAGCAAGTCTGGTTGTGACTGAGGCTATTATTACAGCTCATTTGCATGAGTTAAACAAGGTCCATAATTTACTGAATTAACAGTAAACCGTAATGTCTGATTCACCTTTAACTTAACACTGCACTAATCTTTATGAATGTAGGCTACATTACTATCTGGCTCATCCACCATTCAGTTTTATCCAACCATTTGAAAAAAAATTCAAGGTGTTAGCATTTGTTTTTTGTTCGGGTTAAAATACTGATACTTGTGTCTTATCAGTGGACATTGTTACATTGCAGTGAACTTTAATACAAGTTGCTCATTGCTGGACAGATGTGTGTTGTTCATCTGCTGACAATCTGATGACATCATCACGACCCGTCGACTCGACTTTGACGGATAAGTCAACTTGAAAAAAACCGAAGTCGTTAATGCCCTAGGAAGAGAAAATCAGGTAAAATGTTTGCAAGTGGGGAGGGGTTTGTTGTACTGGGCAACGCTTGTCATCCTGTTGGAATCTTACACTATTGCCCAGTTTCCTAAGGAGAGGATCATGCTCTGCTTCCATATGTCACAGTACATGTTGGCATTCATGGTTCCCTCAGTGAACTGTAGCTCCCCAGTGCCAGCATTCACACATCCACAGACCATAACACCCCCACCACCATGCTTGACTGGAGGACAGACACACTTGCCTTTCTATTCCTACCTGGTTGCTTTACACCATCTGAACCAAATATTAAAATGTTAATTAAACCACAGGACACAGTTCCTGTAATCCATGTCCTTAGTCTGCTTGTCTTTCGTGTGCATCTTCTTTGGTTGAAAAGATGCAATTAAATATTTGCAGAACTGTGAGGGCTATACTCATTTTTGTAAGATTGAACTGTGGGTCCAAACACCATACTGCATGCATTTGATATTGTAACTATTCATGCAGAAACTTAATAAAAAGTTTGGAAATAAAAAGTACATGATTTGATTCTGCTCAGATATTCAAGTTAAAACAAATCAAATAGTCTCAGAAGTGAACTCAAGAGATTTGTGCATTTCTACAGGCTCTTTCTGTGCAAACTGAACCATCGACAACCACAGAACCAATAGAATACAACACAATGTAAAGCAGTACAGATAGGCTATTAATGAATACTACAATCACTGTGACTTAAAATACAATAATATCCTAAAAAATAATGAGTGTAAATGCTTGTGTAGATGCTTAACCTCCACAGCCCAGCTTCCCTTTCTACCATTTTGCTTCGTATTTATTTATTTATTCTAAGTTATTTCTGTTTGGCCCTGAAAACCATGAAGGTAGGGGTAGGTAGAAGATACTCACCGACACAAACATTATACTACATGATGAAATATTTTAACTGTTGTTGCAGAGATGTAATGAGAAGTTTGGGAGTAAAAAGTTGATTTTCTGAAGGAAAAATCTGACAGAAAACTAAATATATACAGCTACCGAAAATCTCTGCATAGTACACTACACACATACACAACACAGACAGGCCTATGTTTATGAATATGGACGTTAACTGAATACAATATGGTGTGTGGATACATCCTGGAGACATCATGACTGTGACATTTTAGAGTAAATAGTCTGAAATGTAAAAGCATTGACATAGAGCTGTGACTATATATTGTCAAACAGTCTAAAAAAATCCAATGTGTCATTATATGTCCATGTTCCATTTATTTTAAAACTTTTTTTTAAACTTGAGCACTGTCCACATTATATATTTTTTTTGTAAAAAGCAGGTTTTTCTGTTTGTTTGGGTCTCTCATCCAAAATGAAAACAACATTTTAGGTCACAAAAACTTTCAAGAGCCCTTTTCAAAGTGAAGATTTTCTAAAATTCTAGTTTGTGTGTATGTGTGTGTTCAGGGAAGACAGAGCTATTGGAAAACGATGGCGTCACACCCCATTTTACTCATACCTAGTATTGCTTTGGCTAATGATTCTACAACAGACACATCAAATCGAAGTGTATAAATAAGTGCATGAGCTGCAGTAGATCCAGGTCACTACAAATTCCTTTGACAAACACACTAAACTGTCCATATAATGTAAACAAGAGCACTCCGAGAGCGCAGACCTACACAAAGCAGCACAAGTCTTCCAAGGTGGATCTGAAAGTTCCTAACTTATTTGTAAACTAGTGTTATGTGTTCGCTAATTATTAAATTTATCAGTCATTATAAATCCCTTAGAACTCCAAACTGTTCCACAAAGGGCCATTGTGGCTCCAAGTTTTTGTTCCAACCAATCAAGAGTCCACAGTTTGTCCAATTGACTCTGAAGACTGAGATCAGTTGATTCATTGAGTCCAGTCTGGTGTGCTGACGCTTGGTTGGAACAAAAACCAGCAGCCACACCGGCCCTTTGTGGAATAGCTTGGACATGCCTGCCTTAGAAGGTTTTAAAAAATTCAAAGAAATCCTTGTTTCTCCAGTTTTGGAGATATGGTCATTTCAATATTCAACCACGTATGACGTCACTCTGACGTTATGCGACGTCGCACAACAACTAAATTTCACATGTTAGGTCTAATGTTAAATGTGAAGCACAAGATATTGTCGGATTTAGCAAAACATGTCAATAACCCTGCTTTAAGGTAAAGGTCATAATTTTTGCAAATATACCATTCGCTTGATCTCATATGACATCAAAACGTGACGTCATCGAGCGTATGGGTGTTATCTCATCTGATGTCTGAAGGAAAGATGAAGTGAATGAAAACAAAAACACCTGATACTATCTGGTCTGGATTCTGAGATATTATCACTTATGTGTTTTAGCTGTTGACTTTCACTGTGACCTTGACCTTTGACCTTTATAGCTCAACATTTAATGGTTTCTTCCTTGATGCATTATCAATCATGTCTGAAACTTTCAGCAAAATCTGTCCATAATGTTTTTAGTTATCTTGCTGAGAGTCAGACAAACAAACACACTGTAAAACATAACCTTCTTTCAGAGGTAAAATCAGCCTGAACCAATACATGAGGAAACTTAAGCCAAGAACTTATTGTGTCTGATTATCTTCCTGGCCAAATTAAAGCAGTGGATCCCAGACTTGTTGGGCTCATGACACTATTTTAACATCACAAATTCCTGATGAAACCAGATATTCATAACATATATATGTTTTTGATCATGTGATAATTTGCTCCATAAAGATAAAAATTTAAATTTTTATAATAATAATAATTTACATTTAAATTACATTTAGGCTATATAATGTATATCATGCACCTTCGTGGTGTCAGTTTCTCTTGGAGATGTCTTAGTGGGGTCGGGCAGGCAAAGAAATGTTTGTTCAGTTAACACACACGGTCACATGATCAGTTCAATCAAGATATGCCCTCTAAGATAATGTACTATTAATATAAAGTGTATGGTATTTTAATTATAATGGAACATATATTGAATCAGTAAAAAAACAATTTTCAATGTAATTTTTTCTTTTATTTTTCAGATTCAGATTCATGATTTATTCTGCCTGAGGAGAAATTTGTTTTCACAGTTCAGTTCCATAAAAGGAACATACTGAGGAGTTGCAGCAATTTTGATCAATTAATATGTCCAAAACTATCCATAATGTCCACAGATTTAAACTACCTCTTCACCCAGTGTCATTTTTTCAGTACAGTGAGTTTCTAGACATACTATCCTGACATTAGTCATCTACCAACCCATCCTAAATGCCATCTACCATGCATTTCATTATGTCATAAATCGCTGAATGCTAGATTTTTTTTTTTGCCATTTGGACAGTACTTTAAGTTCTTCCTCCCAAAAGAGGCAACAAAATTTACATGAAAGCAAAACAAACACAAAATGAAAGTGACACACACAACATGGTAATTCTAAACAGGAGGAGGAACCTGATCAGCTGATACTAAAAAAGGTACTTCTGTTACATGGACATGGTTTGTATATGGACCAAGCCTTTGCAACCACTGCCCCCCAACTCTGGAACTCTCTCCCACTACCCATCAGGAACTCAGACTCACTATCCACATTCAAATCCAATCTTAAAACTCATCTTTTCAAACTGGCATTTGCTTATTTATTTTTTAATTTTACTTATTTACTTATTTTTAATGCATTGCTTGTTTGTCTATAATGTAAAGTGTCTCTGGGTGTCCAAAAAAGCGCTATATATATATTACAAGTTTCACATGGGCTTGAAAACTGTACTTTGCAAGATATACCACACACTACCCAGACAACAGAGTTAAACACTAAACTTTTTTACCAACTGAAGCACCATGTCAAACAGTAACAGACAGTGTATGGAGACCAGACATACAGCTGAGTGCACTTTGATCACATTCAAAAACTAGGCCTTCCTTTACTGCACTAGGTGTTTTTGGGTTAACTTTTTAGTATTTCATAATTCACAATTAATATATGTTTGTTCCACCTTTAATTAATTTGAAACATAGTTCAAATGTACAAGTGCAAAATAAGTATTTTTAAAAAAATTGTCTATACATGTAACCCATATTGTAAGCCTCCAGTATTTTCTTTTACCCAAATATTGTCTGTCTTGCTTGACTGACAGGCTTTGAAATGCTGTTTCAATAGACTTCAGTTGATTACAGTAAAATAGAGCAGGTGTCCTACAGGAGAAGAGGCTGTTATGAATGCTACTGGTGTGTTCTGTGTACTTTTCTCTCTGCATGTTGTGTATCTGTGTGTGTTACTGTATGTGAATATTGTGCCTGTGTGTGAAGGTCACTGTGAGTGTGTGTGCATGTAAATGTGTGTGCCACTGCGCTCATGTGATACACTCTGCAAATAGCAGCAGGCCACAAAAGAGAATGGACACCGGTGGCTGCTCCCTGTGGTATGATAGAAATACAACACACACACACATACACACTTTGTCCCTGGCTGAGAATGATAATGCAACTGCCAGACGAAGGGAGGAGACAGGCAAGTGATGAGAGTGGTGAAGGAGAGAGGGTGATATGGAAAGAAAAATAAAATGTACATATATATATATATATATATATATATTTTTTTTTTTTTAAACTTTGAAAAGATAAAAAATGGAAAACACAAGAGTGTCTGCATTCTTAATATATGAGTTATTTTAAGGATGGTTGTTAACTAAAATCATAACATCAGATGCACAATCTTTATATCATAATCCTTTCACTTCTGTATACTTCTGACAATTACTAGCCACCCATAATTACTGACACACTTCAATGAAGGGAAATTGGATTCCTCGGTGGTGACTGAAAATGTTTTGTGAGGTCAAGTCCCCCTTGACCTTTGACCTTTGACTTTTAGCCACTAACATTCTTTTCAGGTCTGTTGCAGACTGATTCTAAATCTAAAGAAAACCCATTCAAGATGTTCCTGAGATGATGGATTCATAACTGACTGACATGTGACCTTTGACCATTACAATACTTTGAGTTTATCGTTGTCTGTCAAAGCTGAAGACAGTGGGTCGACCTGTTTTGATGCTGGGTCCAAAGGTTACAATGACTCACCATGGAGATTGACCTGACTCTGTCCATGCAGTTGTTATTGAGCTCCAGACGTCACATGACTTTTAGTTGTCAGGACGCCATGTTGGCAGTTAACATGACGACAGCGGTGCCACTGTTAACATTATGGCAGTAAACATCTGTGCACATCTCACTTCAGTTCACGTGAAATTCAGATTTATATGGAGAAATTGGACAGATTAAATATAACCGTATAATGGCCCTGGGGTGCTTTTCAAAAGTATCTCCTCCTCAACTGAAGAAGACGTCCCCAATTTGTGGTATGCTATCATCTACAGTTACCTCATCAGCATTCCATCAGTTTACACAGAGAACTCTCCGAGAGCCTACAACAGTCTGGAGGTTTACAAATGGAATTTCATATCAGCTGATCATTTGTCAGCTTTATCCCCGACTCACACAATCATTTACGCTGCAACTGCATATATCTGAACTTAGTTGCAAGTTTGTATTTTTGTGATGTCTGCTACCAGTGCCTGACAATCTACCAACGCCATTACTGCCAAGATGACTACGTTGACTTTTTTCTTGTCACATGACCAGCCTCTGACGTCAGCTGCAGGAGCTCAATATACACATAGTATTATATTAATACTGTATATAATCAGTGCTGGGTAAGTTACTTTGAAGAATTAATCACAATTACTAGTTACTTCCCCCCAGAAGTAATTGAGTTACTAACTGCGTTACTCCATTAGCAAAGTCACCAGGGAAAGCGATTGTTTGTGAGTTTGGCTATTACCAGTAGCAAGAGATAGAAGTATAAGACTTTTACACAAGTTTATTGCGACTTCCTGGCATTCTGTGCCCAGATCCACTAAACGCTGGTCCATCTGATCAGAGTCTGTTACAGGTGGGCAGGGCGCATTGGGGGGGTCTGTCTTTATGTTTTTTTCTGACTCCACTCCCAGTTCAGACCTTGCTCTTAGCCCTAGTTTCTTCTGCTATTCACCTGCTCTCCATTCCCCATAAGTCAGGGGAAGGGCTTATAAGCTGCAGGAGCCCACTCAGTCTTTGCTAGATTGTCAAGCAGTCAATGCTGTGGCTCCTGTCTGTTCATGCAAAAGCCAACAAGAAAAGTCTGATTGAGAAGGCTAATTATCTCTGAGAAGATCTGAGTGTTTTGGTTCTGTTTAATTCTAAATAGATCCGTTTTGGCAGTTTTTCCAGTGATTTTACACTGTAATTTTCTGTTGGGTTTGGTTTGGTTTTTGGGGGGGGTTGCATTAAGCTATATTAAAGCATTTTAGTTATATCCTTCTTTTGTGTTGCTACTGAGTCCTATTCCACCCTGTGTCTCACACACACATCCAGAGTCCTCTTTGTTTTTATAATATAGGATAAACTAGCATCATCTGCGGCTGTGTTTATAAGCACTGCTTTCTATCAATGTCAGGACATGGCATTTATACAAATGGAATTCTAGATATTTATAGCCAAGTTTACCTGCTAAATACTACTTCTGTTTACTCATTACTGCTGTTGCGTGCACAGGCATCTGACATTTCAAAAGCTGATGCCTATCATTAAAGGACCTGTGGTTGAAGAAAACAGGTCACTTTAGAGTAGCCTTAGCACTATTCAATACCAATATTTCAATTTGTCTTATTGGTATTCATCAACCTGCAATGTCACCGTGACCACGTAGGACAAAAAGATGAAGTTGCCCATTTGTGACCAATGGAAAAACAGTTGTCATGGTGGCATTCAGTGGTTAGTTTTAAGGATAATTTAAATAGTAATGTTCCATCAGGACTTAAATCATGGCATTGTTTGTTTTGTTTACTGCGTGACTTGTAATTGTCAACTATCCAATAATTTTTCCATCTGTTTCCTGAAGAACATTTAATTTAATCACTATTGCAAATCTCTGTATATTGCACTTCAAAATGAGATTGCCATTGTTTGTCTTTATTTAGAACCTGTGAAATAATTCACAATTATATGTAGAATTCACAATTATAGAAAAAATTAAATGTATGTAAAACTGTACAGACTACTACAGGTCGAGTATGCACATTTCTCAAGGCCTTATCCTGGTTATTGAAATGTGATTCAATATGATTCTTCAAAAACCTACATGCAGAGTCAGTACTGATGAACATCTACTGCTAACACTGTGGACTGGCAAAGATATAACAGTGGAAAAAACTGCCACTGCAGTACTGTGGTGTGTCAGGAGGCACACCACACACCACTGGACAACAAAACCGAATTCAACAAATAAAATGTTGCCAATAAAAAAAAATTCAACCACGTATGAACACCCAGTACACACTACCTAAATGTGATTTGTTGCCCAAAGAGTCACTCTCTAGAGCTAAGGCTTGCCAGGCAATAACTTTTTTTTTCCCTTTGTCTTTGTAATGATAGGATTGTGAGTCATATTGCTTGAGGTATTTCTCAAACTCAACTAATCTCTCTGCATCCATTGTTCCACACGACAGGATGACAATAAAATGGAAGGGGAGGAAGTACCCAGAAAATAGGAGAAAAACAGCCAGAATGGACAAGTATTTTCAATGGAAATTAACTAAAACGTGATTGTTCATTGGCTACCTTTGCATGAAGTTTTTTTTTTTTTTCAATTCAGAATTATTTATTCTCAATAAAAGAATTCAGAATTACTTATTTCCTTCCTGTTTACGTGGAAATGTTAATTTTGAATCAAGGTTTCTATGGGAAATGGGTTATTCTGCTCTAGTTAATTTGGTGTTAAGAGCTGGAGGTACAGAGGGTTGATTGGACAGAACAGCCACTTAAAGTCTGGATGTCTATCAGAAGGAAACAATCACATCCAGTTCCTAATTTGTTTTTGTTTCAACAATCAGGATTTTTGCATTTATTTTTGTAATAATTATGAAGCAACAGCTTGACTGAATCAAGATACTAATGCAGACAGCGTGGAATATGTGAGTCATCAACACAAAATACGTGCATCATCACGACAAGACCTCTAGTATGTGCAGAACGACAGGAATAATGGTCAAATGGAATTAACAGTTTCCATGTCAGAGGAATTATCTAATTCAGAATAAAGACTGGAATAAACCAGTGACTTTATTCAGAATTAAGTTGAATTCAGAATAGTCATTTTCAACTGGAATTAGATGGGTTTTTTTCATCCTAAAGAGGAATTAACCTTAATCATCAATACAAACTGTCATGTAAACAGGTTCATTGTGATTTGGTCACTTGATGAGATGAGATATACTTTATTGTCCCTTACGGGAAATTTGTCTTGGGCAAAAGTGCATATAGTCTAACATCACGTTTTAAAACACATACAGACAATACACAAACCAGCATTGTACAGTCATTGAAAGAAGACAATAATAAGCAACAATAAATAATAATAAGTAAGAGAAAAAAGTGCACTTTCCAGTGTGTACGTTCATGGCACCATCATTTACCATTAACATTTGAAACTATGTACTTTGCAAGAATATTGAATATGGAGTAAAAAGTCAGGAGTGCATTAGGAAAAACAATTCAATATGTTCCTCCTTCTATTCTCATTTACAAGGCAAATTTGAAGGTGATCTGATTGGTTATTAGGTAGATCCACTTACAGCTCATTCATGTGTCTTTCTGACTGCTGATTGGTTGACTGGATACTGTTGCTATTCCTGAATACAACTGGTGTAAAGACTGAGACAAATCCACTGATGTGTGAGGTTCCTCATAGAAAATAACAGAGATAGGTGGCCTTAAGCACATCATTCAACACTCCTGATAAGGCTTAAACCACTCAAGTGTTTAAACACTGAAAAAAGTTTATTGACTGAGTATTGACCTAAAAGGTGTAAACCTGAGCCAAACCTTATTACACCTACCATTATCAAAAGTTCCCTCATTTGAAGTTATAAGTTGCCCAGTACAAACAATACTTAAACAAATACTAATATATATATATATATATATATATATATATATATATATATATATATATATATATATATATATATATATATATATATATATATATATATATATATATATATATATATATATATATATATATATATATATACATATATATGAGACAAAGAGAACACACATTAACAGCCAGTTATCCTACACATTATCTAACATCATATATATATATATATATATATATATATATATATATATATATATATATATATATAGCTGCTGTGCCATGCCAACGGGGTGTGTTCAGCCAAGTTTTGCAAGTTTCACCCGCAATGGACACTAGTGCAAGTCCTCCCCCTTTCCATCTACTTTCTTCCCACTGGTGTAAGTAGGAATGAGGGAGGAGAAAGGATGTGCAATAGATTTAACACAGCCAATTCAGATCTCCACCAATCACATTAGCGCCTCTCTTTGCCCTTAAATACGCTGTGATGAGGTCCACTGCAAGATTCGTCATTTCACCATGGATGCCATAGTCAGACGGACAAAGTTTTTCCACGAGGAGATATACAGATTTATTACAATTCATATATTCTTAACTCTTTTTGTAAACTTATTTTGTGTTGTTTGGTAACTTTTTTTTATCCTGCCCACAGATTTGTTTGTGGGATTTACAAAAGTACACAGAGTAAGAAATGAATCCATTGGAGGTTCCAGTTATACTCTTTATATAAGGTTGTATGGTTAGAATTAGCAAAAAGTTGATTATGTAATTTAAGTAATATGGCTGGCGGTGACACGTTTGTTGATGAGTGAGTGTTAGTTTTGAATAGGAAGAGAATGATGTGAAGTGAAGCTAACAGATCTTTTTTTAGCAGTGTACCTCCTGTGGTCTCACTTTTAAGAGCTTTGGCTGTATTTCACCAGAGGTTAAATGAGTGTCAACCTGTCAGTGTGACATGACACACTCACTATGGGGAATGTGTGTGACATTTGTGCATGTACAGTATGTGTTAGTGGTGTGTATTTAGAGGACAAAAATAAGGGAAACATGTAAACAGGAGAAAGAAAGTATTTATTCTCAGGGATCTCCAAAGAAATTCTGAGCAAGGATCCACGCTGGAATGCACGTCATGACCCCGTAGCCTTCTAGAGAAGATCATCTTCGTGTCAGAAGGCTTTTTGATTCGCATCAGCTGGAGTTATTTTTGGAAAACTTCACACAGAAGTGGCTTTTTAAATGCTAGCATAATGTCACCGTTTTCATCAATTACAGTACTTTATTTCAGCTGACGGCACTCGCAACAGTTCACTAGCACGATGGTGGAGGGTTGAAAATGGCAAGTGGGCACTACACCCATCCTTATTGTTCTCACTGTTTGACAGTATGAAATATAACCACACATAAACATGTGCATCTTTTACTGTCCTTCACTTTTGCAGAATTGGGCCAGAGTAGTTTTTCCTCAGTGTGCTAAAAGGACGAAGTAATATGTCTGAAAGAAAAGAATGATATTCTCTGAAAGCTCCTGTTAAACCAGGGGTCTCAAACTCATTTTCTTCAGGGGCCACATTCAGCCTGATTTGATGTACAATGGGCCGCACCAGTGAAATGAAAACATAATAACCTATAAAAAAAAAAATAATGACTCCAAATTTTTGTCATTGTTTTAGTGCAAAAAAAACCCCCATTAAATTATGAAAGTACTTTTATAAATCATCCAAATGCAAAAAAAAGTTACGTTTCATAAAAAAATTAAGGTCAATTTTAACAATATTTTCCCTCAGTTTATCATTAGTCCATGTGTTTTATTATGGATCAGTTCTACAAAGACACTAATGGTTCAAATTGTGTCTAATTTTCTTTAGACATTTCAGGTTGTTCACATTTGTTCAAATTATTCACATTTTATTGTCACAGAATAGTTTGTAAATGTAAATATTTTCATAAATTAATGTTCGTTTTGTCCCCTAAACCAAAGAAAGACATTTGAAGTCGTCATCATTTATAGACAGAAGAAAAAAATGAGAAGAAAATATTGTCTTTTTTTTTTATTATTCTCTTCAGCCCAGGGGCTGCATTGGAACGTTTAGTGGGCCACATTTGGCCCCCGGGCCGCATCTTTGAGACCCCTGTGTTAAACTGTTAAATTAAGATAATAGTAAAGTCTTATATTTATCTTAACATTAACAACTTTTTATTTATATTAGCAACTATGTGTTAAGGTAGGTAACATTAGTTCGCATTAATGGTCAAAATAGAATAGAACAAAACAGAGTAGAGTAGAATTGCTCTTCATGGTTACAGGAATGATGAAAATCCAGATCTATTCTGTTTAGCAGCAAAAACACATGGTGCAAGAGACTATAAAAATATCACATGAAATACTGAAAAATCTAGGCATATGCAAATATACAGAATGACATTTTATATATATATATATATATATATATATATATATATATATATATATATATATATGCTACTGAAGTACTACTAAAAACTACTAAAATATCTTAAAAAGCACTACAGATGTACGGGCAGTATAGGATATATTGCAAGGTGAGAAAAAGTGTTAACTCTTAAGCACTTATAACTATATAATTAAGATGATTAACTTGAAAACTATAAGAAAACATCACACAAATTCAGCATGTAAGACAATGTGCAGGGATTTTCCTCATTGTTTTAAAGAACGGGTGACACCCTTTAAAGTAATAGAATATGTTTTACTGATGTCTTGGCAGGTATGTTCAGTGTTGTTGGTACACAATAATAATACATTTTAATTTTTCAAGGCACCGAAAGCTCTTTACATTGTTGATCCATTATTCATTCACTCTTACTTTCACACTTTGGTGGTGGTAAACTACATACATATATACATACATACATACACACATAGGCCTTTGACAGTTACACACAATCACCTGATCATAGATATTCAAGGTGACAACCTTCACTTTGCACAGATAGGTGTAGGATCAAGTGCTAATCTTTTTCATCTGCACATTCGGATAGATTCATAAACTTCTCTCCTTGCATTAGTAACCAGATTTTTTCCCCTACCACTCCAATTATCTGAATATGGTGTTGTGAGGGACTTTGGGAGATAACCAATACCCTCCATTTCCAAAAGAAGTCTAGTCTAACCTACATAGAAATTCCAAACAGATGGGTAGGGGTCAACAGGGAGAACATGCTAGCTCTTGGTCTCCCTGCCCTAGTTTCATATCAATGGAAGAACAGTGTTACCAAGTCCATTTACTGCACTGGACCATTTGACACCTACGCCACAGACCACCACTCCTTACATTCCTATTCATAACCAGAGACCTTCTGACCAGTTGTTGCTGACTGTCCCCCAGGCTGTGCAGAACTCTGAGGACCAGGCGGCCTCTACAGATCTGGAATAGCTTCAATGTCAGTTAAGGAGTGTGAAAGGGCAGACACTCTAAAACTGAACACTGTGATGGTCACTTCAGCAGCACTCTTTGAACCTGCTACCCCCTAACCAACACCCCCCCCCATATAAAAAAACTACAAATCATGTTTTTCATATCACACTCTACTTCCCATCAGCCATCTGACCTTGGCTGTTATTGGCTCCTGTTGTCACACCTGATACCCTAAACACCAGACTGTTCTTATTTAGCGTTGGTTTGATGGCAATGACAGCTGAAGATGAGCTGTGTCTGGGTTTCCCTGTGAGATTTAAAAACTACACTGACACTACCCCATCTTTATGTGACTACACATATATATTTTACTTTAATGTGCAATATGGCCTGTTTACATGAGTTTTTATTTCTGTTTAATTTAGAATAAAGGTTAATTCCACTTTAAGATGAACCATGTAAACACATAATTCCAATTGAAGATGACTATTCCATATTGAATTTCATTCCCAGAAAAAGTCACTGGTGTATTCCACTCTTAATTCCGAATTTGATAATTCCTCTGACATGAAAATAATGAATTATATCATTATTATTAGGAATTATTATGATATACCACTTTAATTTCCCATGTGGTAATGACTTTTTTTAGGAATATTTTAATTCGCTATGCATATAAACCCTATACCCCAGATTGGAATAATATGTATATAATACGTCCATATTAATTAAATAAATAAGTAAAAAGTGTAATAAATCATTTTAATTTTTTTTTCTAAAGACAGACATATGAAGGCTGTATCTCTCAAAACTGTAAATGGAAAAGGAAATGCACAAAATACTTATTTTGAGTACCCAAATAATTAAATGTATATACTCATTTTTATAAACACTTCCTGCAAAACATCACCTACAACGTGCCTTTTATTTTCAGTTTTGTTAGATGGTATGTGCATGAAAATATACTATTTCCAATAGTGCAATAAAACTTATAAGTGTGACAGATACTAATGAACATACTTATGTATAAGACCTTGTTCATCCATAAACATTGGGGAAAAACTACAAGTCCTTAGAAAATAACATCACTTCCTAATAATATAAAGAAATAACACATGCACTTTTAATACCCTTTGGCTACAGATTGTGTTGAAAGTTACTGCCCTATAATTTAGATTTGATTGACTTTATTAAATAGACATTTATATTTCAAAGTACTAAAATATTAAAACTGCTTAAGGCACAATGCCATTTGACCTTGAGGAAGTAAGTCAAGGTCATTGATTTTCAATAGGCTTCTGCTCCATGCTAAGATGCATTCAAAGTATAAATTTGGTACAGTTATTTCAATGCATTCTTCAGATAAAGTGATTATGTCATTGAATAGACAGACACATGATAAAACGATGACAAGACCCCTTGGCTGAGGGATAAAAAACACATGATAAATCATGTATAGAACGTGATTGCATAATTTCAACCATAGGATATACTATGAACACCAGATGAGATCTAAAAACCACCTGCTGTGGAATATGTAATATGAATGTGTGACTCCTCTGCTTATAGATGCATAAAGAATTATTACTCTACGGCAATTCAACCGGCGTCGTGAAATAGATATGCAACTCAGAGCGTGAAGCCGCCATGTGAGTAAGGTATTGCAATCACCATGACAGTCACAGGTATATCAACAAACTTTGTCTCATACATAATGTTTAAGGTGGTCTTTTATATCTTGCTACTTTGAAAAGTTTATGAAAATCCACTTTATCAAGTCCACAACTGAATCCTTATACTTGTGCAAAGAGAACCAGGGGATAACACATTCACAGAATACATATTTATTCAAAATACTGACAGTGGCGGAGTTAAAAAAGATGTACTAAAAATGGAGGATGGGATAGAGGTCATAGAGGACATCTATAGGATGGAGAAGTTGACTTTCACATTCAGACTAGATTTAGATAAATTCACCAAATAGTGGAAACACTGGCTTGATTTTATAACAAAAGAGCTGACTTTGTTGGATGACAGTACAGTGCTTATATACCCATGTCCACATTCAACTGTTTAATGCTCATGTTATTCAAGGGAAAAGAATGGAATGTGGAAAATACTCCACTTTCTGCACATTTTTTGTTTTTGTGGATTTTTGGTATTTCTATCCATACTCCCCTATTTGAGTGTGTGTTTGTGTGTGTGTTTTCTCTTTAACAAATAACTCATGTAAATGGTGTAAAATGTAAGAATAACTGATTGTGAAAACAATAAAAGGATAATTACCCAACCGACCGACAGACAGACAGACCGACAGACCGATCGATAGATAGATATGTGCAATATTTTTGAAAGTTGATTTGTTACCATTGTGCAAATACAAAGCTATGTGAAATTACAAACCTTTTATGACACTTTATCGGTGTTACTTAACCTAAGTATTTGGTGGAATCATAACCTTTCCAGTGTATACGTCTCCTTTGGTGTGTGTGTGGGTTCTCCTCCATTACATCTGAACTTTACTTCTCTAAATATTTCATGTGTTGCCGTTATCCTTAACTTTCTGCTGTAAAGACTTTAGAAGTGGTGAGTCACATGGTAAAGCCAAACAACTTCAGTGAAAAACTCAGATGACTAATACATATGAACTGTAGCAGAACTGCCGTTCGTTTTATCCCTTCACCTCGTCCTCCTCCACATCTTCCTCATCTCAGCTACTGCCACAGTCACCTGCTTTTTACTCCTCACTGGCTCTACGCAGAATTCCAGCAGACAGGGACAAACAGCAGTATGTAATTAAGATTAGCTGCCTACTTTCACTGTTGTTTTCTTAGGCGGCGGCAGCCTGTATAGTTTTCTTTCAAAGGGGTCGGAACCGGTTCAAATGCCACTTCAGTTTCTCTCCAAATTTCATGCAGTGACAACATTGTGATTTGTGGACCATAAACCCCCCCCCTCTTCATCGCTTCATTCAGACTGCAGATGCTGGAAAAATGCTAGGGGCAGTACACCTGCACAAATGCACACAAACACGCACTACAAATATGCTTATACAGTTATATTACAATCACTTTCTTTCACTCTTAGTATGTACTTACACACATAGACACACCCTGGTACCAACACACACACTCCATTTTCCCCATAAGAGCAGGCCAATGTATTATTGAGTAGGCCACCATCATTTCAGGGCCTGAAGGTCACAGCATCAATAACTCTGCTGGTCGCCACCAGGAGGCCTGACACACACACACACACACACACACACACACACACACGTACACACATACATACAGCTGGACACATGATGGAAACTCTCAGTGCTATCAAATCCAGATTCAACAAAGATGCAGAGATGAGAACTTCAACATCTGCAGTTCAATATGTTCAATGTACAGTGTAAAGCACAGTTCAGTTCAAACATTCATGACCACATGGGGAGGTTTTTCAGAATTTTACAAGTAATGGGAACAGCAGCGTGAATTGGAATCCACTCAACTGTCAAATTGTCATTGTCTGGTTTTACAGTATAGTATATGTTCTCCACAGTATTTATGGGCTAGGTGCTCAGCAACATGTGCAGTGCTGTTATCTGTTATTCATCTGGTAAAATCATGTCTGGATAGTTTACACTGGTCTGTATGTTAAATGCAATGACATTTTACCATGTGTGTGTTACTGATAATGAAAACTCGAGTCATAAATTCTGGTTTACAACATAAGTCTTGGGTCAAATCTTGAGTCTATGTGATATTCTTAGAATGAACAAAATAATAGGTTTTAGTCCACAGGAATATTGGTCTCAGATCTACCAAATCTACTTCAAAACACTGTCTGCATATTATGATCCACTCACTTTATAGGTTCTTTCTAGTGGAAAATTTACAAATCCATTATCTACATGTACACTGGTTTCAATGGGGGGGTCATCCCCTCCTCTGGTTTTGAACATCACCATTATTGTCCATTAGGGGTCCACTGATTTTGCTGCCCACCTCAGCTAGTGTCACTTGCATTGCACTATGGGGTTTCTGGGAGACCCTCTGAATCATGTGTGTGTTAGATAAAATGCTACATTACAGGACTCCCATAATTATATACCATCACCTGGTCAAAGTTATTGGAGCTGACAACCATCATTTTGCATAATGCTTTGCATCATAGATCCTGTTATGAAAACAGCTGGAAGATTTAAGGTTTGCTAATGATATAATCTAGTACTGAACAGAATGCAACTGATTCCATGTCTGTAGCTGCATTTAAATTACCCTCAGAAATGCACAAAATGTAATTACACAGTAGAAAACTGGTAATGGAAACAGAGAAATGTTGCAAAAACTGTTTAAGATTGCAAAAAAGTGTCTCCCAGAAATCTATTATGTGTTGCCACTTGCCTTTGGATGATCAGGCACATCCTTTTGTTTAGTGTCAGAGACAATAGGAACTACTGAACATACATTCAAACAACATAAACTGAAGTCTTTACAGTATACCTGTATATAGCTGATATTAATGACAATATACCTGTAGATAACTGATATTAATTATAATATACCTGTAGATAACTTATATTAACGACAATATACCTGTACATAACTGATAATAATGATAATTTCCATGTAGATAATGATATTAATGACAATACACCGGCAGATAATGATATTTAACTTAATAAACTTAACAGGTTTGTAAAACTCTCCTCATATTTAAAATACTAAACTTACTTTCCCTCAAAACACAAAATAAAAGATAAAAATGTCATGAAGGTGAATTATTCTTGCAAATGTGAGAATACACAGAGCATAACACTGAGGTTAGACATAAAATACAGTTTAACTCTTTTTGAGGAAAAACAACTGATCAACATGAACATGTCTAAGAACATTAATCATGTATTAGGGCTGGGCGATTTTCTCTTAAAAAAATCTCCGATTTTTTCCCAAAAAACTCGATTCACGATACGATTTTTTCCCACGTGGGCTAAATGAAAATGAAAACACTAGAAATGTGGTTTCTTTCGTCTTCTTTTTTAATTAAATAACATGTAAAACAAAAATACTTCTACAAATAACTGAAAATAATAAATCAGTTGTGCAAAAGGTGCAACTGCAACCTGAGACTTTGCCTACATGAACTGTAGCAAGTCGAGACATATCCACCACTGTTACAGGAAAAACAGTGCAAAAAAATAGTGTAAAAGATACATTTTGTTGAAAAAAAAGAAAGCTTAAAATATTTTAACAACTAAAACAATATACATTAATACTCATATTATATGAAAAACATTGCAAAAAACGTAGTAGTGCAAAAGTAAGATAAAAAGAAAACTAGTAACATTTTTACTTTGTAAGGACAAAATAAAACAAAACCTTATTATCAACCAAGCTACTTCAATAAACCTGAACATGTTACCAATATTTTGGATATATGATGTTATTGCGTCTGTTATCGCTCCCCATCGTGCTCCATGCAGAGTCCTGCACGGGTTCGGGTACCAGTGGGTGAACTGCAAATTTTCACGAAAAGGGGGAAAAATGTTGTGCTGTGTCGGATACGGGTTCGGTTCGGTTCATTTATAGCGGGTCGTTCAGGTGCGGATTTTTTTTTTCGTCGGAAAACGGGTCAGAGTTTAAACATGACGGGTACGGGCGGTTGCGGTATGTCAAAATCAGAACCGATAAGGTGTGCCGCGAGAAAAGCTTTCAGTCAGTGTTTGTTGAACATTTTGAAGAAGTGCTGGCAGCGCTAGTCTCTGCCTTTCTAAGAGTTCTGCCCCCCCCATTGGATGTTTTCGCTTCAGATGTGCAACTACGGAAATCAGCCTGGTTCATGGTTTTCTTTTTGCGAGGAAAAAAAGTGCGTGTGGAGGGGAATCGGATTGCTCGATTTTCCTAAAATATGAATTGATTTTGTCATAAAACTCGATTTTAAATCTAAATCGATTTTTTGCCCAGCTCTATCATGTATACATTTATTTAAAATAAATGGTATGGCTTTGGTAAGCCACTTGGCCATAGATATAAAGAATAGAATTACAGATCAGTGGGTGGACCTCAGGAAAAAGATTCACGGTTGTAAATCTGGGCCATTGGACCATTCGTAGTCAGTTTCACAGACTCTGGCTCCATGGACTGATTCACTCAGATCTCATACGACACAGACCGAAAACTGATTCAAATCTGTTCATCTTTACACCTCTACTATTCACCATACATGGCATCACAGAAACAACAGAGACATGCTAATATTAACCCTGAGATTGGAAGCGACTCTTAATTTTAGACCGGAATGGGTCGAACGACAGGAAAGGACAGCTGAGGTAGGGAGACATAAATTAACCTAGATAGGAACCAAGTCGATAAAAACAAATGCACATGGTGTTATCTGTCAAAACTGTCCCAATAAAGAAGTTTTGTCACATAAATATGGAAATATTGCGCAAGCTAATGTGCTCAGAACACAATCCCACAACTTGAAGGGCAGCGTAGCAGCCCTAATCACAGTGTAATATTTTAAACTGACAGTGTAACGGGTTGGTACACTGAAATGTGCTGGCGAGAACCCCGATATGGAATAAAGGTTAGTTAAAAAAAATTTTGGCCAAGTTTTCATTTACTGCTTTTTACTACCCAGTAGCAACCCTGTATAGGAACCTGTTTGCATGGTAGCAGGAGGACCCAGAAGAAACCCACATGGTACAGACCTGAAACATTCTTGGTGTGAAGTGGAAGTACTAATTAAAAAATGTTTAGTCCCTTATTGACATTAGCAGACACCATTTTTAAGCAACTGTTTTGGTTGCCTATATCTATGATAACTGATCCCCACTTGCTCCTGTGATCTTCACTATTCCAGTCAAAGAGTTTATTTAATACCCACAAACTGGGAACAGGATTCTTGCTGCAATATGAGCTCATCTAATGTCCACAGTCATGACTTTACAATGTCAGCAAAATGCCTCGGGCATACTCCTGGTACTATTAATACTAAAAGTGCTGATTTCAAGACTGTGTTTACCCTGAATATTAATATAATGTTACAGCATTAGTCACCAACCACAGTTCATTTTACATGTTTCTCCTGAAGTTGCTGCAGATCATGACTGTGTGTAGGAAAGGAACCAAAGGAGCATTCGTGTGGTGAGAATCTGAGCCTCTTTCGGTCGCTCTTGTGTGACTTTGATCCTTGTTTAAAGGCGACTCAGGTCGATCTCAGCTCCTTATCATCAACCACTTGATCTCCTGACAAAGTCGTTAATGTGTGTGTCTTAGGGGTTTAACGAGGTGTAGTTTGGTTATCGGGCAAACACTGTGTCATGCTGCTGTTTTACTGTTAATGCTTTGCCTTTGAGAAACAGAGTGCTGCAGTAAGCATATCAGCAGCAGGATGGGTGAGCGACACGCGGCAGCAAAAGCATGAAGGGCGAACGGACAGGAGAGAGGGAGTCACCGAGGTCAACGGTGTGTTTGAGTGCCTGAGAGAGAGCTGCGGTTTACACATTAACTGCACCTTTCTAGTTATAGACAAACATTCTGTACAACAGTCCATATTTTAAAGCAATTAGTAACATATATATCATATACTATATCTATCATCTGCCTATAATATATACACATAAACTGTGCCACTCATTCAATAAAATATAAAAAGCATTGTTTACACACAGGTATAATAATTTCCTTCAGGTTATTTTGACAGTCAACAACACTGTCTTAATAATCTTCATGTTCTACATAAGCTAATAGGTTACATTATAGCTTTGTTAGCTTAGCTCTGTTAGCTTAGACAGAAATTAGCCACAGTAAAAACACAAATCATTGCTTTCTGTATGGTTTATGTTGTCAATAGCTGCATTAAAGCTCTGTAAAATCATCCGAATAAGGGCAGAATTGTCAGAGTTTAACCTGAAACAAGAACCAACACAAAGCAAATTAGCAAAGATAATAACATCACATCACTCATGTAGAAGAAACTATCTTTACATTATCAAACTTCATTTGTTTCATTTTGAGTTGTGTCCACTTGTGAAAACAACAGCCATTTTTATGGCAATTATGTTATGTGACATTGGAAATAAGAAACATTGTTTCTTATTTGTTCTCATTAGTTTTCTTCACTAACGTTGCACAGCAGAGCGACCCACTCCTCCCTCTAGTGGTCACATAAATCCCTCAGCCCATCGATATTCATATCTTTACAGTCCAGTACATTAAAGTCTTCGGCTTAATTTCACAGCTTCTTATTCTCAACACTCATTATAATTTCAGGGTTTTTTTTCATATTTCAAAGTAGAAATACTATACCCCTTTAAGGTAAACTCTTTAATAGATGATAATTATAATCTAACTTAGTCTGAAATCATAAAATCCATGATAAAATAAAGTAGCTGACCAGGATAAAATGATACATACTAAGAGAAGGAGGGAGATGTGCATAAAATGACCACATGTCAAAGGGTTATGTGTATTCATGAAATGAGTAATGCCTCCATTGTGCATGAGTGTTTGAGAACACTGTACTGTAACTACTAACCAGTTTGTTGATGAAAAACATTTGGATCTGGGCTGTGATCATTACCCTGCCCCCCAAAGGGGGGATGGGTGGAGGTGCAAGGTGGTCCAGAATAGATCTCATTAAATTTTGGTGAATGTAGGTCAAAGGTCACAGTCACAGACGCCAAAAATGTGATTTAATGTGATACGAGATAAGGTAATATGTCAAATGTGTGCGAGGGGGGTGGAGTGTGTTGTGCTGGGCACCACTTGTTTCTTTCTGTTTTCCTCCTACAAAGTCAGTGAACCACAAATCAGTGAAACATTATCAGGTCAACATTGCTTTTTCTACATCACGCAGTTGATAAATGAAGACGATAATCTGCAGATAAATCGTTAATAAAATGAATCATGTCAGTGCCACGTTATAAATGTTTAACCGCTTCTAGAACCATGCAATTACTAGGATTACGACAAGGACTATAATACTTCACTAATAATCAGTGAACTAGCTCAGGCAGAAGACAAATGCCTGTGGTGATCAGAAGAAAGGGAGAGGGACTGAGTAAACCTTTCATTATGTTTTCAAAACCAAAAGGCAAAAACAGGACCACGAGTAATCCAATAGCAATAGTGACCATTTTTTATAGTGACAGCTTTTCACTCAGTGGGTGCTTCCACTGACAGCTGATGGTGTAATCTGGAAAATAACTATAGCCTACTATTAATTTTTCATTTGGGGAATTCCATGTAAATTTCAACTTCACCCTCAAAAAATAAATGTAACAAAAAAAATTTTTTTAAATATCATCTAAGCCTATAGTTTACAGATGTAAATAGGTTTAGCCATTTTGTCATATAAATTGTAAATAAAATACAAAAAAAAAAAAAAATTACTTAATTTATTTTAAATTGTTAAAATAAATTGAAACCACTACAGGAAACATTTATGCTGAAGTCAATAAAACTTTAAAACAGCAGTCATTCCAAATCTGATTTAAGACCTTAAAGGAAGTTTTAACTAATATTTAGTTGTTTTTTTTATGTGTATTTCAGACGCATCACATCCATAACAGAACTATGTCGCATCCATAATAACACTGAGTTTTCCTTCCAAAACTCTGCATGAAATACAAAATATTTCAAGATTCAAGATTTTATTTGTCATTGTCAAGACAACAAAACTACAGCAACAGCACTGTGTAGTCTGTACCCAGTAAAACAAAAGTGCTATAGTATAAAGAGCTATGCTGCAGTACAAGATAATGCTTTACAGTAGGTGTCCAAACAATCCCCAGCATAACGAGAAATACATAGACCCCCCCCCCCCGGGGTCATCAATCATCAGTTCAGTATTCAAAGGTCCTTATGAGTTGAGTTCAGCAGTCTTGCAGCCTGAGGGTACAGACTGTTACAGACTGTTTGCCAGTCTTTTTGTGTGTTTATTTGAAAGATCTGTACTGTACCTTCTCCCAGAGTTTAGTAGATGGAACAGGTGTTGAGCAGGATGGTGGGGGTCGCCAATGATCTCGTTCTTTAAAACAAATATTCCTCATGTTCAACTTGGACCTCTTTATTAAATGGATTAAATCTGTATTTTGATATTAGATTTACTAGTTCACAGAGTTCCATAAAAATGTGTAGTCACCTCAGAAAAGTTGTTTTCCTGTCATATCCATAACATCTTTTTTTTTTTTGCAATTTTCTTATGCTCTAATGTATTATGATTATTTTTTTTCTATCATTTCTCCAATCTGAGATGCCCTTAAAATATGCAACAACTGTTTAGACAGGAAGATATACGAAGTTTTTTTTTTCTTTACTACTTCCCATTCCCTTTCAAATATGTTACTTATTTTTTTATTTATTCTATATTGTCTTTGTCTTGTTATTTTATTAATTATTAGCTTTTGAAAGATCAAATGTTTTTGTGCTTGACATATTCGAAATAAATTGAATAAACTAAAAATGACTAAATGTTCTAAATACTAGGAGAGAATGAAAAGGAACTTTCTGATTTGTTGCCATTTTGTGTTGAAATATCACATCCATAACACTGGAAATGCTCATTTGTAGCTTCACCTTCCTGACTCTTCCCATTCTTCTGATTGCATCCACACTATCATTTCAGCACTAATGAACTCCACAAACTGCAGAATTGTTTAATCAGGAACAGTCCCGTATAATTGATTTTCTTTTTAATTATCAATAAAATAATCACAGAACCATTACTGCAGTTCCTCACCACATCCCATCACTTTGCGTCCACAGTCTTTCTACCAGTTGTCTGTCATCTCTGTCAGGCCGAAGGCTGTGGCCTGAGCTGTCACTCACTGTGACCTTTGACCTTAAATGTGTCACCCATCATCAGCGCTACCATTCTCTCATCTTCAAGAAACACAAGACGACAAGAGCTTTCACACCTCATTCTTTCCTCTGTTTTCGTTTCCGTTCCTGCCCCTTTTCTTTTCTTTTCTTTGTAATATGACGTGAACATCCATCACTGACCTCCGTTTTTAAATCCATGATTCAATAGCAGTTGTAGTAGCAATGTGAAATTATCTGATTGGATGTCAGATCATTTCCTGTTTTATTGTACTGTAGTTTGAGCTGTCCACAAGCAAAACTTGTTGTCACTGTTAACACTAGTGTGGACCTGAGGGAGACTGACATGTGCCACCTCTGTGTTGTCAGCCACAAGCCACAGATGAGATTTAACAGGAAGGCACCACACATGGACGGATCATGCTGACTCTGATACACAAACAACCCACTGAAAGCCTCTGCTTTGGATTTTTCATGGTGAGGAATCATCACACGTTCAAAACTAACTACAGGACACATTGGAAAAGGTGTGCAATCACTTTTGAGTCTGGAACCTACACAGACACGTCAGAAAGGCAGTTTTTTTTTCCTTCTACTGTGTGACATTTTACAGTAGACGTGGCTCTTTTTGAAGCCTGACACAAGTAAAATATGTTTTCAGTGTGTTTCATATGTTTATTCTACGGCCCTCAAGAACGTCCCATTCACTTTGAATGACGTCAGGGGGCGGATTTTTTTCGATAAGCGCCCACTGCGCCGTTAACGCCCGCTGCCCATGGCAATGGGTTTGTCACTTCCGATTCACTGTACCATATCACTCCGCAGGTAGTTCGGCCACTTTTAAAGTAAATATTCGCTTCGTTGTAACTGCTAGCTTATCCAGTGTTAACCTATCCTGATGTTATCCTGACCGTAGTCAGGAAATCAGGGGAAATTGCCGTCCTCATCTCGTACAGAATCTCCAGGGCTGAAGTAAGTATTTTACCCCTCAGTTAACTCCTCTATGCTGTTTTTTAGAAAACAAGGAGCGGTTTCAGTGAGCTTCATTTTCAGTATTTATTTGCAGGAATGGGACAACACCTGCTCCGGTCGCCGACCTGACTGTGTACATCTGTCTCTTTCTGTTCTCCGCCTAAAACTCTCTGCACCCCCCTTCTGTCTGCCCCGCCTATTTCACAACACTAGTCTGTTAGAGTAGAGACAGTAATAAACTGTAATAACCCGTAGAATAAGCGGGATAATACATGGAACACGAGTTACTATCAAAAAATATGCATTATCCCTTGTTTTATATTTGCAAACCACAAACTCTGGGGGTTAAAGAGGGAAAGGAATATTCTATTGGATCTATCCCACCCTGGTTGGTGCCTCTTTAACTCCCTGCCTTCGCCAAGGAGTTATCAGGTTCTAGGGAGCTGAAAGAACCGACTCAGTGACACTTTTTTACCCCTGGGCAATAAGGATCCTTAATAAATAGTAACTTCTTTGGCCTCCATGGGCTAAACTCGTAAACGCTCAACCCAAGAAGACCTGGGTTCGATTCCCTGACCATGTTTCTCTCCCCGTGTCTAGCTGGGTTTCCTCTGGGTGTTCCTGTTTTCCACATCACCCAAAAACATGTTTGTTAGAGTCTAATCCTCCAGCCAGGTGATTCTGACCATTACAGGTGCCCCAATGGCATCAAAGATGGGCTAAATGTAGAGGACAAATTTTGTTGTACAGTGTATAATGACAAATAAAGTACATTACTATATATATAATTTAATTGTAGTAAAGGATATTGATTCATTGTGAGCATTAGAGAACCATGTGTGTGTAATTTTTTTGCTATCTTTTGGTTGGAAATTAGCTTCATAAAACCTACACATTACAAAGACAGAGCAGATTTAGAAATGGTACAGCCATGGCACGAGTAACATTGTCAGGGAGGCCAATATAACAGATAAACAGCTAAAATACAACTGTGTAATGACATTCCTTTGAGTAAAAATATTCATTTAAATTAATTTGTTCCACTACTTGGGTTAATTTTCAACTTGCAGCACAGATAGGCAGTTGGCGTCTGTTGGAGTTCCAGTTCAGTGCTGATAAGACAACACAAACCACAACACAGATCCAAAGCTGTGACAAAATACACAAAACATGTTATTGGAACTGAACCGTATGCTAAATAAATAAATAAAAAATGTGTGGTTAAAATCACACAACATACATTCAGATGAAAAGTCATTAACCTTTAAAGACCTACTGTAGAAGTGCTTTTGTGGCAACTTCCAGATGAAATTTTCTCCATAATTAGCTTTCCCAACATGATTTATCATCATTTATGATATACGATATATATTCACTACATGTGGCATTTTTCAGTGAGTATTTAGTATTTTCCTATATTTAATTTACTGATCACGTAGATATTCATAAACGCTTAGAGTAAATTCCTATTTATAATATCAAAATAGAGAAAAATAAAGGAAAAGTAGCTTTTTCAGTAAAAATATATAATTACCTGCCGTTTTCCAACCACTATTATTTGTCAAATTACATGAATTTTAAAAGTGAATCAATATTTGAGAAGATGATGGTTTCTCCATAGTCACTAAATGTGTAAATTATCATATCTGAGAACCATGAAAAACTGAAAAACTGTTTGTACCTGAATTATTAAGTTTATTAATAGGATTAGTGGTTCACAAGTGGTTCAATTAAACATTTTAGATCAGTAGAAGATATTAAGTGCTAGAACCTAGAGGGTTAAAAGAGCTATGAATACATGAAATACAGGAAGGTTGACCCATATTAATGCATAACCCTTCACACAATGACACACACACACACACACACACACACACATACACACATATAAATCATAAATGATCTCTCATATCTACATATTAAAGTATCTGTAATGAGAAGAGATTAAACACCATCATGATAAAATTAAATAAAAACACAAGCACATGTGTGCAGTGCAGACTCACAACATAGACACAGCATGTATGTGTACAAATGTATATTGAACCAGAGGTCACCACCCCGTTTCCACTTTGAAGTGGAATGGGAAAGCCCTCCAGTGTCATTTGTATTGATCTGGGTGGAAGTAGGACAGCACACACACATTCACAAACACCCAAAAACAATCACATACATACACAGACCAACATCCACTCACACATATGTACATTCACACACCGATATGTGATGTCAATTGTTTATGTTCCATATGTGTTTGTGTGATCTTAACTTCATAGTAGCATAGAAGCCACTCCCCTTCACTCTTTGTTTACTATCAAACAGGGTCAAACAGAGCATGCAAAGCAAGTGATAGTGGTAGTTACAGTTCATGGACATCACTGAACCACCTCTTCAAAAACACATGTATGAAAAACTGCAGGTATAAAATAAAAAATAAAATGTCTGTTCTACAATAAATCATCATCATCATCATCATAACAATCAGTAAACATGTTCAGTCTCTGTATTAAAATACAGTCTGTACATATTTGAAGTATTCACTCACATGCCTTGAAATATACTTAAGTGAGAAGCCAGTACGGCATTACTGTGTGTGTGTGTGTGTGTGTGTGTGTGTGTGTGTGTGTGTGTGTGTGTGTGTGTGTGTGTGTGTGTATGTGTGTGTGTGTGGTGGTGGTGTTGGGGGTGGAGGGAGGGGGGGGTTAGTGTGGTGATTTTTTTTGTATGAAATGTATGGTGTGGCCGTAAGGATTTAGCCTTGGCATAGCTTTTTCACAGCTAAAACTTACCAGTGGAAAGGCTCTGTTCTCTTGCTTCAGCACCAAGACATTTTGGACAAAAAGACTTTGGACATTTCCAGCTCCCAAGTTTGTAAGAACAGTTTGGGGATGGCCCCTTCTTGTTCTTACATGACTGTACACCAGTGCACAATGTAAGGTCCATAAAGACATAGATGACAGAGTTTTATGTGGATGAACTGGACTGGCCTGAACACAGTGCTTGACCTTTAACCCCATAGAAGACTGAGAGGGTTAGAGTTAGGCCCAAATATAACAAAATATAGTAATTTTTCATTTGCAGTTTTTGGCCCAAGGCTGTGGAATGTGCTTCCAGCACAACTACAATCAACAACTGATCTAGTGTTTTTTAAATGTCCGTTAAAACATATTTATTTAGGCAAGCATTTCACATGTAGCTGACTGTCCATGTTTGATGTAGTTTTGGTTTTCTAACTTGTTTTACTCTTGGTTTTATCTTGGTTTTATAATTGTTCCTTGATTTTATTGTTTTTATCCCATTTTAGAAAGCCCCTTGTGTACCTTTTGGTATTGTAAGGTGCTATATAAATAAAATTTGATTGATTGATTAATGTCTTCTTTAAGTTAAATGCACTATATAGATTATTTAGTTTTAAAGGTTAAAGTTCAACTTTTAAAATCTCCTTGAGTAAATTTTTAGGATTATGCACATATTTCCTGTGTATACTCATTTTAACTCTGCAAAAACACTTCCCAAAGGTAGTAACTGTCATCAACAAATGAATGTTACTTGAATTCCTTCAACTAAACAAAGACAATACCGTTGTTCTCTACAATGCTCCTGAAAACACTAAATTTAAACTAAAATTAAATACTGGCATTAAGAGCAGGTTATATGATAGTGGATCATACTGTACAAAAGGACTTCCTACTGTACAATCAGTTCAGAAAAAGCAAGTGTAGATATAGAGAGGGTCCATTAGGAAGGGAGAAGTCGTACTTAATGTTTAAACCAGCTGTGGATTGTGGACAAAGCCAACATGGAGGATATCCTGGTTTTGTTGAATTTACATCATGATATAATCTCCTGCTTTTTACAACTTAGAAACATGAAAAAAAAATCCAAGCAATGCCATGAACCAGAGATCTAAAATTACTCATCCATACTTGTTTTTTTCACCTTGACAACCTCTTGTGTCTTCTACATGATCGATTTCAAGACACGTTTATCACACACAAGGCCCAACATGGACCTCATTTCCTATTCCACCTCTAGGACATGCAGATCATTTGAACAAGGTCTGTTGTTTTCACTCCCAAGGTTGGGGGTATTTTGCCATTAGATCGATTTGGCAGGGAGATCAGCCATGTCTACAAACTTAAAATAAATCTCAAAGCCAATTTTATCACCTTGCTTCACTGGAATTTTGCTGTATTCTTTTTTATTGATGATTTTGTTTAGTCACTTCCTGTTTTATCTTTATATTGAATGTCACATTATGTTGATCGAATTGCAGATTTTATACATCTATAACTGTGCATATTGGTCTGAAGATAGTAATTTATAGCAATTTTACATTTCTGTTTGTTGATTTGGATAATTTGGTTATGTATCTCAGCCTGCATGTCCATGTGGGCTCCAGAAGGGTTACATTTGGGCTGCATATATTTACATGGTGGCCTCACATGTGTTTGGCCATATCAGAATTTAAATCAGAATCAGAAACACTATTGTCATTGTACCAAGTACAACAAATTTGAGGCCGAGCTCTCAGGTCCAGTGCCAGAATTTATAGACAAATATGAGTAAAACGACAAATATCAGTAAAAGGCACAGTTATTTACATAAAACATTTTTTTAAAGTATTGCAAACTAAGATATTTGCAAGACATAGCATCTATGTAGCATAAAAGTATAGCAAATGATATTAAAGATATTGAGGGATGAATAGTGTGAAAAATAAATAATGCTTGATATTCAGAGCTCTGATTCTGGGCAAACATGTGGGGTCACCATGGAAACCACAGACAAACCCAGGTGGAATCCTTATGCACAGCCCAAATTGAACCCTTCTGGGGCCCACATGGACATGCTGACTGTGACATTCTCCTTTTTGTGTGAAAAAACAAATATATTTCACTATAAAATAAAAAGTGAACATTGGCTCCATCTAAAAATCACCTGATTTCAGACAAAACTTCTCAGTGGAGGTTTATTGAGCCACTCATACAAAAGGGGCATCAGTAATATTCAGATAGACAATTGCAATTAATCATTAATGGCCTCATGAATGTAGTTTAATTACCAACTTTATTTTGTGCATTTACTGCATATTAATGCAGTGTTTCACGGTAGATGTTGTCGTACATGAGCAATATTTTTATAGTTCAAAAGCAAAAAAAAAACTTCTTTCTATCTCCTTATAGTACTATAACAAGAGAAATAAATAATATTTATTACAATCTGAAAGTTCTTCAGTTATAACCGATAATGTTATTTTGACCTTTTAGTTAATTGTGACTTTGATCTTTACTCAAATGTATCATTGTATCTGATGTGCATTAGCTATGTATATTCCCATGTAATTTCATGGTGATATCTCAAGTATTCATTGAGTCATAGTATGATATGTCTCTGCAGACACACACACACACACACACACACACACACGTTGATTACAATAACCTCTCCCGGGCCAATGTTGGGCAAGATTAAAAAGCCAAATATCCCTTCTTTAACAGATAAACACCAGCTTCTACCATTATCTTCATCTTCATTATCATTCATCTTACTTTATGATGTCAATCATCAGGATCATTATTGCTCAATACCTCTGTCAATCTGTGGTATAAATGAATCTACAGTGAAAGACACCTGAACATAACGTCCAAATGTGACTGTGACTCGATAGGTGTGATAAAACCAATTCTGTTGGCCAATCTGTTCCATGAAAAAATTTATTATTTATTCATGTTGCTTGCAGTGTGATCTTTCATCTGGCATTGGCTCATATCACAGAGGCCTAAAAAAAATTGCATTGGTAGGAAGCAGTGCAGAGTGAGAATTGTGTTTGCTCTCCACGAAGGTAAAGTAAAATCTGTTCAATTTGTTTGTTCTGTCTGTGTGGAATAAATACGCCACAAAATTATTTTGCACTTCTCTGAACTCCGAATCACCTCATCACCAAACCCAGCGTGGCTGCAGCTGGCAGCAGCTTGGCAGCCTGATACTGACGCTCATGTTTAATAGACGACCAGAGAGGAACAGCATGGATTCATGGAGCTGTTACTGCACAATTGTACATGCACACACACACACACACACGGCAAGGAAAATATCTTTTGAGATCACAGTGTAGTTGCAGTATTTTGGTATGAAAGGCTGTCTTCACCTGCAGACCTGGTGCATAGGTGGACATGCTAAATAACACACACGTACAAACACACTGACACTCATACACAGCCAAACATGGAGGAAGTATGTAAAACAACAACACTGTGGATGTGTATGAGAGAATAGGAAGAAAGGAGGAGCTAAAAAGTAAGAGAGGCTATATTTCAGAATGTTTCAGTATGAACATTAACCATAATTTAATATATAAGAGTATAAAGGCAATACAATGTCAAATATTTTACGCACAGTTATAGAAAAATGCTGATTTGTTAAGGTTTTACATCCTACTTTCAGCTTCAGTCTTACATATATCCTAAACTTATATGTGTGGCTGCATGGTTTGATAGTTTCTGTTATTGTGGACAATTCTGTGATATAATAAACAGCAAAAATCACAAATAATTATTAGTCTGTTTCCTTTGCTGGTTGCAAAAGAGGTTTCTGGCCTTGAAGGGTGGAGGAGTAACTTGCAGTTGAAGGGTCGCATTTGATTCCCTGAACCAGCAGAAACATTATGAATAAAATGTTAAGTCTTGAGCAAGGCACTTTGGTCCCCAGGCATCTACAGTAATATGGTAGCCCACTGGTCCTAGTATATAGCGAGGGGTGTCCAATCCTGGTCTTCAAGGGCCGCTATTCTGCATAAATTACGTGTTTCTCTCTTCCAGCACACCTGAAGGTCATTATCAGGCTTCTGCAGAATTTGGTGATTGGCTGATTACACTGCTGTACAATTTTTTTTAGAAAGTATCTGCTTCAGACATTAAATGTGCTAAATCATACATACTTTAATAAGATGAATCAGAAAACAAATGACTTTAGTGCTGGTTAGTTCATGTTTTTAATATATATGATGGTGTGTTATTCCACATATATGGTGGTTTATGTACATGTATACAATGGATTTGTAAATATTCCACTAGAAAGAACCTGTAAAGTGAAGGGATCAAAATGTGTAGACAGTGTTTTGAAGTAGATCTGAGACTAAAACCTATTCTGTTGTTCATACTAAGAATGGTTCAGTGTCTTGCCAAAGGACACTTCAACATGTGGACAGCCAGAGCCGGGACACAAACCATCGACACTTCAGTCATTGAACTACCCGCTCTATCAACTGAGCCACAGCTAAGTTGGTAGAGCTATGTTGTAAGTTAATATGTTGAGAAAATATTTTTGTCCTGCTTCATCATTCAAAAGTTATCAACATACAGCATCTAAACCACAGGGCGGCAACCTGTAACACCCAAAGATATATTTGAACCTGGTTTCCACAGAAAAATAAACACTAGGAGCCGCTCATCATCTTTAAAATTTCAGCAAATGTGTCCCAAACCTTACTTTTTTTGTTTGTATATTTTCGGAGCTTCCACTCTCCTAACTTTGTTTTCTCTCTTGCCTCCTCCATACCATATGACAATATAAAATTGCACCTAATATTAAAATTACAATGATTTACCAGGTTATTTTAACAACCTGACTGACCACAACCCGAATGTCATTAAAAATATTTTCATTGACCAGCAACTGCAGATGACCGTGTTTTCACTTCAGATCAGCCCACACATCACTGGTATGTATGAAACATCTATGGATACAAAATATCAAACATTTAGCTCAAATAACAACAGCTTGTGCATCCAAAGACTTCACTTCCAACATAAAGTAGAACTGTGAGGTGCCTTGCAGTCAAATATCACACTAGTATTATGTTTTGGTGTACTTAGGTATGTTTAGATGCACTATACAATATCCTGAGCTGGTGTCATTCAAAGGAATAAAATACCTTGGATCCAGATCGAAGCCAATGCAGGAGAATCTTAAAGTTAGAGTATAGATATCTGAGACTCGGATTGGCTTTGATTGAAACCAAAAAGGCCTGGCTCTGACAAATTCACTCTGAAAACCTTTCTGGAAATACTAATTCTACTGTAAGTCATTCCAGTCTAATCCTTATTTATATTCTTTTAATGATAATTAATTATTCTTATATTATATTATATTAATCAGATCAGGTCCCCCTAGCAAATAAATCTGTCTGTCTGTCTGTCTGTCTGTCTGTCTGTCTGTCTGTCTGTCTGTCTGTCTGTCTGTCTGTCTGTCTGTCGTACATGGTCAAACATTTAGTCTAGATTTACTAATAGGAAGTTTGTATAGAAAGTGCCTCCTTTCAGGAGAGGAGACACACACTATCAGACTGACTGTCCAGTTTACTGGCAGTTATCAATCTATAATGGGCAGGAAAAACAACTCCCCACAGCCCCCTAGTGGTGAAATAGAGGCAAAGCAATGGAAAAACATCAGATAGAAGGAAATTGACTTCAATACAGGAAATAAGGGATGGATGGATGGAATTCCCACATTGTCTTTCACCACAAACTGAACATGTAGTTCTGATATTGAATAAGTTCACATACTTGGATCTGTGCTCTGTAGACTCACCCACACCAGAAGAGAGGGAGTTGTCTGAAGAATCGCCTGTCTACCAAGCAAGGAAATGTTTGTCTTCACTAGGTATCCTCTGAAGTTATGTGGAAATGCACGCGATCACAAGTATCCCCGGTATGACGTCTCCACGGCGACAGTTTCCTCTGTTGGAAAACAAACCACATATTTCAGTCTTGTACAACTAGAAGCTATGATTACATGACACAAGTATAGCCGGTGCAAGTGAGAATTCTTCACATATTAAAAGAAAAAAAAAACATAAAGTAAACTCAATCCTGTATTTAGGTCACCATACCAACTTGAGGTGAATACCATGAAATATTTTTAGCAATGACATGTTAGTAGTATTAGGTATTACTGTGGACATGACAGTAATAATCAACCAAACCAATCCATATGGGCTAAAAAAAACAACAATAATACACATCATTATAAAATATGAATAGGTGTCTACCCATAGATGGCATAACAGAAGGATTTTGGCATCATTTTTACACACTTGGAGAACATGGTGGTACAGTGTCTATGTTCTTTTACAGTCTGTGATTTACCCTAAAAATAACTCTGCTGCTGCAGTAAAGCATGCGCTGTATGTTCCCATCAGCCTATTTTGTCTCTGTCAGAAAATCGTCATGTAATACCAAGGAATGCTGCAGGGGAATGAGTTTAAGAAATGTATCATCTACTTTATAGGTTAGGGTAATTTTGGCAGAGATTATCTTTTTTTTTTCCATGAGGTCAAATTTGGCATACAGTGACACTTTCCAGGGGTCATGCCTTCATATTAGTAGTTTTGCTGAAACAGATAGAGTGACCTAACACTCAGTGCATTGGTAAAACAAGAGTAGAAGTCAAACTGCCAGCCTGGAATAGCTGCATTTTTGTAGTGAAAACATTTTTATCACAGTTAAAATGAGACATAATCATCAAAAGAGTAACTTTTCAGTGAGATATAAGAATTTATTTTTAAACAATATATCTTCAAAATCTTTTCTCAAGAACTCTTACCAAGATCATTTTCACTTGTTGTACAGTATTAGCCTTTATCATGTGGCAGCCATCTTGAAGGCTTGGGTGGATAAACACAGAAGGTTGTAAACAGAGGAGGCATGTCGACATTGTTTGACATTTGCCTCACAGATGTGAACAGATAACTGGAGCAAAAAGGCTTCAGTAACTTCAACCAAGGGTATATTCGCCAAATTAAAAAGGAATGAGAAAAAACAACTAGCAGTTCGACAGATGCTAACTATCATTGATTAGTTGACTGTGTTAGCGCAACATTTACACTATGGTATGAATGAAAAATTTTCCTGTAAACAAACAATATGTGTTCATACTGGGTGTTTTCCTAAGTTGGTGTCAGTCACTAGTAAACTTTCTCCGTGGTAAATATTAGGTTGCTATAGGTTAGCTTGTTCGCACTTAATTTACATTATGTGAATGCAGGTGAACAAAACACTGAAAAGACTGCTAGCCAAATGATGTGATTCCTAATAGAATGATTTAAATCAGCCAGCCGATTAATCAGATACATTTTTCACAGATCGGCCAATATGCAGCTAATTTATTAAACTTTTTTTTGCTGCCATTTCTGCTCCTGTGCGCATGTGTTCACTGCCCAAAGTTTTAGGGTTGTAGTTTTGCAGACCTGGCGCAGGTGTGGTGCCATGCCAACAGGGTGTGTCCAGACAAGTTTTGCAACTTTTGCCCACCGCACACACTGGCGCAAGTCCTCCCCCTTTCCATCTCCGTTCCTCTCACTGGCATAAGTGGAAATGAGGGAGGAGAAAGGGCGTGCAATGGTTTTAACATAGACCAGGTTTCCTTAGTCTGAAACCGGGACACTTTTGCACTTCACCATGCTTGTTCACGCACACCTTTTTTATATAAACTCGACACTGAAGTGTTCTTGTCCTTTTGTTGAAGCTCACATTTATCAATATCTCAGATAAGATTCATTATCTCAAAAGGCATTTTGTTTGTAGTTGTGTGTGCCATAGCAACATGCTACTCCTTTTAAATGTGGATTTTAGCCACCATAAACCATGCCATGCCATAACATCTGCCTTCCTCAAGTTTTAAAATCCACATTTTCCGGCAGTTTTTTTTATTTTATTTTACTTTTCACTCCACTGACGCAATTGAGTGAAAAAACACAGTAGGTACTACGTATCCTAGAAACTAAACAAAACAAACTAAGAGGAAAAACCTGCAGCACCAGTGGTCAAGCCTCCTTCCTTGATTCATAATCAATTAGACCCTGTTTATTTGGAACTGGCCTTTATTTGTCAAAATATAGAATGGAACTCGGTGGCTAAATGGAACTCATCTATATTTGGTGTTATAATTTAGAGTCCTCAGAATGTGACGGAGGCTGCCAGTGTTCTATCGGAGGATGTTAGTCACAATATACAAGGGAGTGGTCAATGCGGTGTTTAGTATTCGCATCTACGATAATTCCCATGTTGCGCTAATGTAGCAAGTGGTGAAAACCAGGACACGTGTCCCGACAGACCTTTTGGACCCGGGACACACAAACCCCAAATCAGGACTGTCGTGGTAATACCGGATTCTCTGATTACCCTAATTTAACACAGCTGATTCAGACCACCTTGGGGGTTAGATGCAATTTGTTACTGTGTAATGATAAATACTGACAATCTTTGTAGATCACGTTAAGAAAAAGTTACATTTGTATATGCATGTCCTTACGACACAGAATATAACTTATAATTCATAGGCAGCGTCTCTGTCTTGCTCTCTTTCTTTGACTATTCTAAGACAAGAGATGCTGAATATATTCTCAGTGTCTGATGCAGAGGCCGTTTGTGGTTGGATGAGAGAGATGTTGGCTCGTTAGTTTCAGCTGGTAATTAATTCAAGTTGAGTTTCCATTACTGTATGTGTGCCAAACGCATTTGATCTGTCATCAGATTTGACGGAACAGTCAATATAGATATATATTTATGTGTTGATGCAAATCATTACATTGAATACATAGATTTTGGGGAATATTCATTACATTGAAATGTGTGTGACACTTTGGAAACCCGCCTGTGAGGCTGTGGTGATGTGTGCGCTCTGCGCATTGGTCATCCAAACTACCACTCAACCGGCTGCGTTTCGGCTTGCGCCAGAAGTAGAACTTTTAGCTGGTGAGCTTTTAGTGAACTGTCGGCACTGTCTAAATGAGCAGTACTGTTACTCTGCCGAGCCGAATCAGTGGTCACCTACCACCAGGGTGCCGCCACACATATCTTGGTGCACTGCAGTCTGCGAAACTAGTACTACATGGGGTCTGCTAGCCTGTGCTGCACCAGGAAACTAGAGCCCTTAGAGTTAGAGTAAAGTCTGTTAATTCTGTTTTTACTTCTGCTCTGACAATCAGCTTATCAGCCCCACACATGTGCACGTGAAATCACAGACAGTTACCCACTCATTTCTAGTCTCCCAATCTAAATCTGATAGCCCCATGCATGCTCCTCCTCCCCACAGTGAACTACCCTGGGCCCTGCACACTCCGCCACCGATCTGAAAATCATGGAATTAAGCAAATTGGCAGGTTTTATGTTTGAATTAAGTAAAAAAAATAAAAACTAAAATTATGTATATATATATATATATATATATATATATATATATATATATATATATATATATATATATATATATATATATATATTGAATGAAGCAACATCTGCCAATGGAACAAGTGAAAATTATCTTGGGATAGGATTTCTTGAAAAAATAGAAAAATTTAAAAATTCTTATATGTCACTTTAAAGTTACTCTTTAGGTGATTATGTCTTGTTTTAAGTGAGAGGAGATATTTTGACTAGAAATGAGAAAAATACACTTGGTAGGATTAAGATTTTTGCAGTCTTCCATTATCAAAAAAGAAGACAGAATAGTCCAAAAGTCTAAATGAAACTTGGAGAATGTAAACACACTTTTTTTTTTTTTATTATTATTCTTTTGTTATGTCTACATCTTTAACATTGATTCCTTTTCAAAGCAAAGCCTGTTTTGGCTGTATGTAAAGGGGCCGTGTCTTTTCACAGATTAATTACTAGTGTCCTGTAATGTCACAAACAGACTAATTTGTGGGTAATTCATTGTTGCGTTATCAATTTCCATTTGTAATGGGTGCAGAGGTCTCCTCTCACCACACTCTAGAGAATCTAGTGGTAAACAATCTCACAATATCACAAATTTTCTGTCCACTGAGGTGCTACAGTTGCTGTTTTAGCCATTCTTCAGTGTCGTGGTGCATGGAAAATTAAAACCAACAGAGTATATCATCCAGTATTAGGGCTGGGTGTCATGAATTGGTTTGGATTTGTTAAGACACTATCATTTCTGGTTTTCACTTTGTAACTTTTGCCTACTTCAGCAAGTAGTGACAGTCCATATTATCTCTTTAATCCAGCATCACCTCATTTCTTAAGCATTGCAACATTCATGCTTTATTTAGCATTTACGCTTTATTATTTACTAGACCACCCTTATTTTCTTCCATTTCTTGTACACAACTAAAAGCACATTTGTTTCGACAAGTATAACAAAAATAGCTCATAAGAGCTTAATTTAAGAGCTGATTTCTATCCCTTTTACATGTTTTTTGGATAATAATCAGAATCACTTCAGTTCTCACATCTATAGCTCTGACATTGTACTGACAAAAATCCAATAATCCCATAAACTGGTATTTTGACAGAACTTCATTGGTCCGAATGTCACTTCAAGATAATAATTTTTCAAGTGGAAATATTACATAATTGCACCTTTAGACTTAAAACTCAACCTCAAAACAGTCAAGTGCCATCATGTTTACCATATATTTTGCCAAAACACACTTATCTGTAGAACGACGAGTCAATATTTCACTGCAGCTTCCCATGGTGTCTCATCAGATTACACTCTCCCCTATCAGACTCAGCAGTGTTTGGGTTTTGGTTGAAATCCTTTATGTTGGCTGCTTACACTGTAAACAGTGTCATTGTTTAGTGACAGTGTGTAAGTCTGTGCTGCTGTTGACATGTAAGCCTTGTTATAACAGAACCTGGAACAGCAACTGTGTGTCTTTATGTCTGGTTAATAAAATGTGTTTTGTCAAATGTGTTCCCAAACAAAGGAATGTAGTGGCTTGGACATGAAGTACCAAAGTATTCATGGTTATACAGATCGACTTACTGCCCGTTGAGCCTGTTTACATCAACATTAATACTCCTACCATTATCAGATTTCAGGAGACTATCACACTACTCAAGTGAACATATAAATAGTGCAACGTGATATGTTGTATCGGATAACATCAATTATGTGATTATCAGAAATCAGATTAACAGAGCTGGATTTCATGCATGTATAGCTGTTAATCTGATTTATTTCAGTCTTTTACATCTGTTCATTCTACATTCATACACCAGTGTCACTCACACTAATATATGAATGTTCGGTGATGGTCAGAGGGGACCGTAGGCGCAAAATGGCAGCCACACTTCTATCAGTCTGCCCCAAGGCAACTGTGGCTACATATGTAGTTTACCACCACCAGAGGGAGCATGTGAGAGTGAATGAATAGTGGATCAATAATGTAAAGCGCTTTGGGTGCCTTGAAAAGCACTATATAAATCAAATCCATTATTATTATTATTATTATTATTATTATTATTATTATTATTATTATTATTATTATTATTATTATTATTATTATTATTATTATTATTATTATTATTATTATTATTATTATTATTATTATTATTATTATTATTATTATTATTATTATTATTATTATTATTATTATTATCTGTACATGTATATAAAAAAAGAAAGAATAATAGAAAATGGTGGCATAGTCAAACCTAAGAGGAAGCGCAGAGTTGTTCTATTGTATTTCTAAAGTACATGTATTGTAAACTAAGATAAGATAGGACTTTATTTTCATCATACAATTGTACAACAAAATTTGTCCTCTGCATTTAACCCATCCTTCTAAGGAGCAGTGGGCAGCCGTGGGCGACACCCGGGGACCCATCTCCTGACATGGAGCCAGGGTCATGGTCAGTTACTTGGCTGGAGGATTTTTAACCATACCAAATTTTTTGGGGGGTGAAGGGGGAAACTGGAGGACCCGGAGGACACCCATCCAGACACAGGGAGAGAAACATGCAAACTCCACACAGAAAGGTCCACACAGTCCGGGAATCTGACCTGGGTCTTCTTGGTGTGAGGTGAGAGCGCTAACCTCTCAGCCACCGTGCTGCCACATACTGTAACTATAAATGTCTGATTACTAGTTTTGAAACCAGTTTTCATCCTTCAAAAACAAAAGAGCATTTGTCCTCAGTTTTTGGGATAAATTTACCTTCATTACTTTAATTAGCAATGTTTTTTCCAGGTCCAAACAATATTTACTGATTGTGTTAGCCTTCTGTTTTTTAAGATTTATTATTTAAAAAGGTGAATTTAACACCATTAGGAATCACTAAAATGTTATTGCTGAACAAAATCACGTTGTGGCTTGCATAATGACAATAAAGATTTTTGATTCTGCTTGATTTGGCAAGTTTCTGCTGTCAATGTCATTTTAAAAGAGCAAACACATTGTTTTTTGTAAGAATCTGCTTCACCGAAATACTAGCCACGAATGTAAAAAATGATTTTGTATTATTCATATTCTCTGCAAAGAAGCCAAAACATTTTTTTTTTTTTACAAATTCAGCTATGGTATGTAAACTTATGCACAAACTGTATGCTTGTAGTTTCTTGAGTATGTTTGTCCAGTCTGGCCGGCAGCCAGTGAAAGCAGGCATGTGGCAACGGCTCGCTGCAAAAACCCCACTGTAAGAAACAGGCTTAGCTTTAAACACTCTGGGATCCAGCTCAGGGATTACAGTCACACTCCAGTGGGAATTTACGGCTCCATTAGCATTGTAGCCAATACATAAATTCCTCACCGGAAACTAAGATGCTTCAGAGTGAAAGAAGCCGAGACGGTTTGAATGAGCGTTTGTAATTATATGATAGAAGCCGAAATGTGAAATCCTTTTTACTTTTTAAAGTAATGAATAGGAAATGTCAAACACTGCATTTTAGCCGGGGTTAAATACATACCCTTTAACCCCGGATAGGTGTTGAATTTAGAGCATTTCCTCTGGAGGGACTTGACATTTACATTTTTCCTGTATGTGATCAGAGACGGCATAGAGTTTCAGAACTATATAGAAGAACATTCATTTTTTTAAGCACTTATGATTTCAGCTTCACACTGTATTCACTCTGCAATTACTGATTCTATTTTACTATGTAGAAACGGAATTTCTATGACACATTGATAATAAAGGAGCTCTTATTAGTTTAAACATTAATGATATCTTCTGCTCACACTCACTGTTCATTGTTGACCTTTTTTAAGTGGTATATTTGAGTCTGTAACCACCACTTTTAACAAAAAGTACATTTTATGAAGAACTATGTGTACAGGTCAAATGTTTAATATAACTGAGTAATATTCAGGAATAATAGTGTTTATTTTCATGCCTGTACCAAAAAATATTAACCCTTAAATAATTACAACTAATTTGTGGTGACTTCCAAATTACTTTTTTTTTTCAAGATTTAAGCTTTCCAGAGTGACTTAGCACTATTTATTATAATATTATAATCTGTATTTTCCATTGTTCAGTGAAAATCAGATATTTCCTTTAGTTCCTTCAGTCATAGTAGCTGCTGCACAAACTGGAATAAAATGGCGGAGCAAACTGGTTCATGTGCTCTCTGTGGAAATAAAGTGTCTTTTTTTCCTGCACGTTTTCAAAAAAGGGGACGACATGAAACAGCACAGAGCGAGAGAGAGAGAGAGAGAGGGGGGGGGTCCTTCAGGCATTCTGAGCCAATCAGAGACGCCTCATCACTGCGTCATCGACATGTATGAGGAAGTACCAGTAAATTGTTTTTCGACCTCAAGCCATTTTTCTTCCATCACCTCCACATGATAAGCACATGGTCACAAGAACACGAATCACTCTCATAAATATTAAAGAGTCTTCTCTTCACTACTTCAATCAGGTAGAGGTATCCTCATGGATATTAAAGAGCCATAGTGGCACATACAAAAACACATACACACTGACTGTATTCATTTGGTATAGGGCTGTACTGTACCTAACTGAACGTCTGTTTTCAATGGTTGGGTATGAATATATATACCATTACAGCCTTAGTAATTATATGGATTTGTTTCATACTGCAAAGAATCTGACAGAGAAATATTGTAAGTTTGATAAGTTTATTTATTTTCAACGTACACATTCCCTTTATATAGAAATACCAGCTTTGTGACCCAGCTTTTATGGTAATATATTTATGGTATCATTAACTGAGCATAAAACAAGTGTTTTCATCTTTACATATATGAAACTACACAGGTTTTAATGGTGACTCAATGTTGCTTAAGTTGTCAGTGTTTTCATATTCATTGTTCATTCATTATTATCTGTGAACAGCTGCCGAACTGAATTTCACCTGAATTATTCCAATATATTGATAAGTTTAATGGTGCGGAGGTTACGAAACATTTTAGATCAGTAGAGGCTTTTGGTCACTGGTTGGTGTTTTTATATTTTTAAGGGTTAAACAGCTTTCAGAGTTTCAGTAGTGTAGGCTTCCACACGTTATAAAAACAGAGAAGAATGTTGCTCTGTTTTTGTTTTAGTCTGCTGAGTTAATAAAGGAGCTGATGCCGAAGCACCGTGGCGGTTTTATTATTGTGCTGACTTACGGTTTTAGCCGTTATTCTGATATGGGTAAAAAAAAAAAACAACAACAACAACAACTCCAGGGATGTTTGTGCTTATGAGTGGCTCAGTGTGACGAGGAGCTCATCACTGCTGAATGGTGGTACATGGTAGAGTTGATCCTCATATTGTGTTAGACACCTCTGGATCAAATTACATTTAAGTCCCCACTGGTTCCGTTGTGAGTGCACACACACCACATTGGACTATTATCAACATACACACACATCCCCTAAAGACACATTAAACAGTCATTGTAATACACCTCTTAATAGTTCTTGTCATTCATTATCTACCTGTGCTGTTGCACAGGTAGATGTGGCCCCTCCTCCTCTGAGCCTAGTGATTGAACCACAGGAAGTGAAGCAGCTGCCTTTTATGGTATGGACAAATACCATGTTTACTCTGGGTGAAGGGGGGATTTTCAATTGTTTGGTTAAATTAATATCAAAATTAAGTATAAACGGAATGATTTGGCATTGTTGAGGATGGGTGTACAGTATGTCACTGTGTTAATGGGTTTAATGTGGTACCTATAAGTTAATTTAGAAAGGCTAGAAAGGTCATTTTTGTGGTTAATTGAACAATGGTTGGGCTAAGGGAGGGGCTTAGCCTTTATAATACTCTGGCTAACAGAGCCCAGGGGTCAGTGTTTTTGGATGCCATGCAGCGTGACCATGATTTGTATTTGGTATGCTTGAATAATTTAGTTTTCTTTTTTCACTGAAAATAAAAGCATGATGTATGCAGCATTTGTGACTCCAGCTGTCCTTTTTGGACTGAACCCACATTTTTGTGAAACTCAGGAATACTGATTTAGAGAAGTAACTGTCATTAAGATTTCTACAGTCTACTTTTTTTTATGTTAAAAGACTAATATTATTGCCCTTAAATTGATATATCCATATGTAGTGACAGGTTTAATTGGAATTTCATAATTTATATATATATTACTATTTTCACATACATCCAGTGAGTCTTTTAAACTGTCTTTACAAGGGAGTACATTGTTGAAAAGTGTTTTTACAGAGCAGTGTGATGTCACAGTGAAGTTGACCTTTTGGGTATAAAATGTCATCCCATTATCATCAGCCTTTTAACACTTTTGTGTGAAAATGTTTTCATTACTGCAAGAAATTCCATCATCTGTTCCATCAGCACTTACCAGAATGGGCGGAAGGATGGACAGATGGACAACCGAGACACATGAAGCACAAACAGAGAGGATGGAATAAAGAAAAGGAGGCAGCATTTTTAACCCAGTTCTATTCTGATGACAGTTCCCACGTTATTTTTTCTCTCTAGTTAACTTTTAATAAATGATTCATCCCTATTAACTATGATTTTATTATCTGTATTTTGTATTTTGTATTTTTCATTAAAAAAATGTATTTTCCTCTTATCTAATTCACTGATCATGTAGTTGTCCATAAAAGCTCAAATTAATGTTGAAGGTTGTTAGATCAAAAAATGGGAAAAAATGAAGAAAAGGTTCCAATAAATGTAAATGACAAAGGCATCAACAGCCACTAGATGCTTTTCCATTGACCTTTTAATTGCACAAATACAAACCGAATATTTTTTTTTATTTAGTATGGCACAGTGGGGTAATATATAATAATAATGGATATATCAGTAAATTAGCACTATTTTTACATTCACCACTATTTTCATGGAATAACTTCTCGTGTCATCTCGCAATAATAAAGAAATAATCGCAGTTGTGCATTAATAAAAATAAATAAATATATATATATATACATATATATATATATATATATATATATATATATATATATATATATATATATATATAAAATAACTATTTCTTTTTACATTTAGTAAATATCTGTAACGTTTTATGCATATGTATGTCCAAGGTAAAAGCCACTACTGTAATTCATCAACCTATGGGTAAATTCTTATCACAGAAGATGACAGTATTTCCATGTTCACTACGAATCCCTGGGAAATATCCAAATGTGTCACATATGATGGCCATGAAAATTCGACAAAGTGCATTTTACCTTTTAACTTATTCACATGTATCAATAGAATTGTTGATTCAACAGTGGTAAATGTTTTAATTGTTGGTTGATGTTTGGGTCTTTATGGGTTAATCTTTTATACCAGCCTGCATGTTCCTCACTCATCTTTCCATTTTAATGCCACTTAACTAAAATGCTTGCACTGGGAATCTCTGCATTCTGTGAAAGGACACTTGTTCTACTTGTGCCTTTCATTTTCCTATTATTACTCTGCTTTTAAAGACCCTTCAGCTGCTTCCTCAGGGTTAAACATAGTATAAAAATAAAGGTTTTTTTTACAACCTAGTGCTAGAACAGTACACATTGAGTACAGCTATGCCACAGCAGTCTGGAATAGTGTCTTGTTCAAGGGCAGTACACCGACGCTGTGGGAGGAAGGAAGTGTTACTCCTCCTCGACCTTGATATTCATCTAGAAACCCTCCAGCTATAAATAAACCTCCCCAAACTCAAGCCCACTACTGTTTACCAATAAAACAAAGAGTATCTATGAGCTATAGTCGATTGTGTGAGTCGGTGGAGCAGTAAAGATCATGCTAGTCCAGTACGTGAGTTCATTATCAGGGTGTTGTTGGCCCTCCTGGGCACAGACCCAAAATAAACACTGCACAATGTTAGAGGTGACTGGAGGCCATAAACAGCGACAGGGGATCCTAAGGTGGCTTGAATGCATGAACGGTGACTGTTTGTTCCCCTTTTGACCCTCAGCTTCCTCAACACCTCATATCTGTGCTTCAACGTGCACAAATAGCACGCACTTGGATAAACACAGCAGCAGCACACATCTACATATAGTACCATATGGTCCCTTGTGATCTTTAAAAGCGACGTCTTTTTCATGGCCACAGCATTCTCTGCGCGTCGGACCTCTTATGGACTTGACCTTGTTTATCGTCCTTGGACCTGCAGGTTTGCTGATTTTGTCCCTGGTTGACTGCTTTTCTGTAGGGTAAACATGTTGGGAGGGGTCATATGGGACTATGAAGGTGCTTAATAATTGGTTCTGTGCATAGTTAACTGACATTTGGCACACATTCTCTTAGTTTGTAGAAATATTACAGACAGAGGAGACAATGACAAGTTGAACTGTATACATATTAGTTTTGGGTAATGTTAATGTCATTTATATTTTTTCTCACTGTGTGGTTTGAATGGCTGTGTTATGTACAGTGCATATTAGGAGGTGGTTTTTGGATAGTGGTAGAGGTAGGCAATGATTCAAAAATATTATATCATGATTTTTTAAAAATAAAATCATCTCAAGTGGTACCTCTACTTATGAAATTAATTCATTGGTGGTTTCGTACCGTGAATTCTTTTGTAAATAGTTACATTTTACATGCAAAAGGCCTGATTTGTTCCAAGGCCCCAAATAGTACCCCTCAAACCCTTTAAAAAATATTTAAAAATGACCAATTTTGTATGAAATATGTGTTAAAAGTAGATGTAATTTATTGGTGTCAGTGGGTAAATGTGTTACTGACTGAACATTAAACATTAAACCATTAAAATGAACCCGACATGTGGGTCATTTTCATACTATTGTGGTTGTTTTAATTGTCACTTTCACCTTCAGCAGTGTTTGTTGACGGACATTTCGTGAGGTGTAGACCCAGGAACGATTGCTTTCCGTGATCTTCCTGGGGTGCGTGAGGTATGTGCGACGTCGGGGTGGGTGATGGCACGGCTCGTGGACATTTTTTTGGGGTGTTTTTCTTCCACAGGTTTGGGGGGGTTCGCTGGCATTTCTTTTATTTATGCTGGTGGAATGATGGCTGCCTCCTCCTTTTTTATCATCTCCTGTTTCACTTCGTCTTTTCGTTTGAACCGGGAGTCACTTTCTTTGGGCTTGTGGTGGGTGGCGGATGCGTGCTGTGGTGAGGTTTCGGTGGACATGCTCAGGGAGACTCGCAGGACAGAGGTGGCTCGGTCCTTTACGCGTGTACTGTATGGTTAGAACTCTGTGATGAATGAGGGTCAAAGGGTCAAATTTTCACTTTTATTTTATTTTAAAAATTTATTTTTCACTCACTACCCAATGTACCCATGATTACAAACGAGTGTCTGTGTGTGTGCGTGTGTGTCTGTGTGTGCGTGTGTGTGTGTGTGTGAGCGGCACATGCTCCACACACACTGTCGATGGACAGTGGAAGCTTCAGTGAATCGTACCAATTTCACATTCAAAAACAGGTTGATGTGCGCGGACGTCCATTTTAAGTTTCGTCATGTTTGTGCTATACAAAACATGATAAATTCTAGTCCTTCATGATCTAAAATCATCATATCATCATCATACCTAGATAGTGGCATCGGTATCAAGGGGTGTAACAGTTCTCTGAATCCATGGAATGGTTCATGTTGTGTGTTTATTTATGGGTTTTATCATGTTAACTAGAAAAGTATTCTGACAATACAGACCTTCACCAAGGCAAAAACCCCCCCACCACCACCAAAATCTAATTCTTTGCTGACCTCCCCATCACCACCATACCCTGAAAAAAAAATCAAAATCCATCCAGAAATTTTCGAGTTATGTTGTACAATAACCAACAAACAAACAAACAAACAAGCCAATGTCGGCAAATCCTAACCTCCTTGGTGGAGGTAACTGTGATTTGGAATATTAACCCATAAAGACCCAAAGAGTCACCAGCAACCAAAAGCATTAACTGATCTAAAATGTTTAATAACTTCTGATCCACTTATCAAAGCAATACATTTAAATAATTGGTGTAAAATTCAGTTTGTCATTTTTTCATTTGGACATTCAGAGGCTCCATTAAAATCCAGTAAATGCAATGGAATTTGAAAAATGACAGTAGACGGACCTGCATTATATGTTCTGTTAATGTTTTGATGAAAACTCACTTTTTCTTCAGTTTTCTCTAATTCTGAAACAATAACACTCAACTTTTATATTTTATGAACATTTACATTATCAGGAAGTTAAATACAGGAAAAAAAATTTTTTTGGCTGAAAAACCACATATGAAGTCTCGTCATCTGAGCCCACTTTATCCTCACTAATCCAGATACAATGGGCGAAGGCAGGGTACACCCTGTATGAGTCTCCAGTTCATCTCAGGGCTGAACATATATAGACAAACAATCACTGTCATATTCACACCTATGGACAATTTAGGTTTTCCAATTAACCTATCAGTGCATGTGTTTGGATGGTGGGAGGAAACTGGAGTACCTGGAGAAAACCCACGCAGACACAGGAAGAACATGCAAACTCCACACAGAAAGGTGTGGTGTGGGAATAGAACCAGGGACCTCCTCACTGTGAGGCACGAGTGCTAACCACTGCATCACCGTGCCGCTCCCAAATATAAAGTATAATATTATAATAAATCATTTCAAGAAACGTTACCATAAATGGATAGGAAAAATCATTTGGAAACGGACACAAAAATAACACTGGGTCTTTATGAGTGAAGTACATTATGACAATATGTTTAACTATATATAAACTAAACCTAAATTGATACATTTTACTAAGAACTTCTCTTCACCACTTCACAAAAAATAATTATGCAACATGCAGTATTTCATGTATGCAGTATTTACAAATTATCTTCATGAAGGCGGAACCACGACCAAATTGTTAAAATCCCATCTGACATTTGGCTTTAGTTTCAGAGGCCTTTGCCTGCTGCTAATTCTGGATTTAATAATCAGACTTCCTGACATGTGGGGTTTAGTACTCAGCATGGTGGCTGGCAGGTTGGGTGGTATCCTGTGAAAGTGCACATGTGGGTGGACATCAGCTGTCGGCCTGATGTTTGCTGTTTTGCCGGGTGACCGACCGGTTGACTGGAAGGCTGACTGACTCGACAGCTGGCTGTGGTGGTAGAAGTAATCAGAGAGAAAGGGCTGCTGAGAGAAAAGAGAGCGATGCCTGAAATGTTCATGATTGCAGTGATGCAGTTTGACATGTGGAACACTAAGTGTATTAATCCAGCGCAATGCAGCCCTGTCACCATGCATCCGTCTACTCTGCTGACACTGGTGTGTGTCAATGTGTGTGTGTGTGTGTGTGTGTGTGTGTGTGTGTGTGTGTGTGTGTGTGTATTTTTGAAAGGCTTTTGTGTGTCCACCAGTACATTTGCAAATTTGAATGAGGGTGTATGTGTGTTCTAAATCAGTTCCACCACAGTCACTGACTTTGTAATGTACACCATGTACCCTGGGCGATTTTAGAAATAAAGCAGACACATTCTCTCCCTGTCACATACACATAAATGCATTACACTCTAGAATGTCTTCCTCTCCTTTTATGTGTAATGCTCGAATGAAATGAGTCACTCATAGATGACATTATTGGATCTCATTCACTAAATCCATGTCACTTCTACTGCGAGTTGCATTTCCATATAATAACACATCTATGTACCTGACAGAACAGTGGATCTGGAGAGAAAAGACATCATATCACATCTTCTTTTACTGACTATCATAGCCAGTAAAAAATTATGGAAATGATATGCAAGATATTTGCACAAAACTACACAGAGTGTTACATCTGTGCACTTGTGTTATTTCTCCTACACTTGAGACACAATTGTGCAGATTTACCAGAATCTATCAAAGCTGGATTCTGCTTCTGCAAAATCACTATCAGAAGTGGGAGTTTGTTTGAACAGAAAAGGGGTAAGGCAGAATTCAAAGCAGAAACAGGAATTAATAGAAACCAACAAGTAGAATAGGAGACAGCCTGTGCTCTGTTTGATGAAACATGAAGACGTCTAGAACATGGCAACATCTCCAGCAGAGTCATGGTCAAACGTAATCTGTTTTTTCAAAGAATGATTGTATGCTACTCCGCTAATGTTCATTTTACAGCAGGTGGTGTAATCAGTGGGTGGTGAAAACCGCCCAGTGCTTCACAGGGACTCCACTTCTAGCTATTGAGGATGTCTAGAGGAAGCATTGTCTGTGTTGAGCTGCCAACATACTTAAGGGACAGTGAAATCCTGTTGTATATCACATCAGTTCTTATAGCATGTGACATGCTATACCTAAGTAGTTTTGACCTTTCACGTGTTATTCAAAGACATATGATCACATGTTAACTTACACTGAGAACCTTAACTAACCCCCATCTGACACGGCATGAACATGCACAGGGAAAGATTATGCATCCAGATAATGCAGCAATTAAAAGTCATGTGTATATTTATGAGAGTCATGATATCACATTCATGCTTCAGGAGCCTCCAGCCACCCCCCCCCCCCTTCACTCTCACACACACACACACACACACACCTCAAATGCACTTTCCATCTCCCCAACACGCCTACAAGGTCAAATACAGGAAATTCTTGCTCCCACAAGCCATTGCATTGGACTATTCATAACCATAAATGTTATATCTGTCTACACTTTCTCTATATAATTACTGTAATTTTATTATTTACTCACTCTACTTTGCACTCTACAGTTATCTGTATTTACATTTTACTTTACATCTCACTTTGTCTGTTTTACTGAGTATGTGAATGCTGCTGTTGTTATAAAGCAATTTTCCATTTGTGGAAATAAAGTACTTCTATTCTATTCTATTCTATTCTATTCTATTCTATTCTATTCTATTATATAGTATGTTAATACTCAATCTGTGTTCATGCCATTATTCAGGTGTAAAATGTGTTCATAGTATTTCATTTGTATATTATGTTAATATCATCTCAATCTATAGATGATGTCACTTGTATATCCACCTATAAAATACCTCTATAATCTGTACATCATGTCTCTACCACTTCATTACTGTATATTGAAATCTGTAATTAATCTGGATATAATAATTTATATATTATATAATCCACATAGTATATTTATAGCCCACAAAGTCTGTCCTGTATATACTGATTGCATTTCTTTGTTACCTTATACATATGTAATGATGATGAAGATTAATTTTAACTAATCTAGGGTAGGGTAGGCAGGTATCTATAACACACTTTGAACCAAAATCACTAACGTATCAATTCAACGTATCCAAAATGATGTATCACTGACTGAATAAAGCTCATTGCTTACACGCAGATGTATCTGGTATTATCAAGTTTTGTTCTTCAAAATAGGTCATAATAACAACACCCAAAAACGTTGTGTACGCCCTTTTCTACATCCACGTTCAGATGTACAAAGAGTGAATTAACCATGATAATGTGTGATCGTCCATGCAAACTCCATAACTGGTGTATGCATGTTTCTAGTGCTTTAGAACCTTTGGTGACTTAGAGGTGACACTGGGAAACTATTAATAACTAATTAATAACCCATATAAAATGTGAGGTGCTACTAATATGTTGTAGAAGTAGGTGAAATTAGTTGAAAGGAGCAGAAAGAAAGACTATAATAATTAGACACCAGGTGACTAGTCATGAACAGACTTGGTATGAAAGATAGGTTGTAAAAGTTACAGAAACAGGTGTGAGGGAGAGAAAGAGAAGAAAGAAGGAACTCAGTGTACTGTACTTCCCCAGCATTCTAACTCCTAGGGCAGCCTAGACTGAACTGTGACTCATACACCACATAGTTTTTTAACTAACCTGATCATAGGCTTTCTCGAACAGGAATGTTTTAAGCCTGATTTTAAATGTAGAGACTGTGTCGGCGTCTTTAATATTAAAGGGAAGCTGATTCCATAAGACAGGGGCCTGATAACTAAAGGCTCTAGCTCCTACTGTACTTTTAGAAACCTTAGGAACTTTCAATAAACCTGCATTCTGAGAACGAAGGGTTCTATTGGGTTGGTACGGAACCAGATCATCTTTAAGATAAGAGGGGCCCATACCATTAATGGCTTTATATGTAAGGAGGAGGATTTTAATTCCGAATGATTTTATTCAGAATAAATAATTCTACATTAAACACCATCATGGAAACATAGTCATGAAGGTCCTGCTTGGACTGTTCCTTGACCTGTTTTTATTTCCGCTTTGTTAAGGATAGGTAGGATTAAATAATCGTATGCTTCATCCTACTCCTTTTCGGACATGTCATTGTGTATTATTATTATTATTATTATTATTATTATTATTATTATTATTATTATTGTTATTATTATTATTATTATTATTATTATTATTATTATTATTATTATTATTATTATTATTATTATTATTATTATTATTATTATTATTATTATTATTATTATTATTATTATTATTATCATCATCATCATCATTATCATTATCATTATTATTATTATTATTATTATTATTATTATTATTATTATCATAATTATCATTATTATTATTGTTATTATTATTATTATTATTATTATTATTATTATTATTATTATTATTATTATTGTTGTTGTTGTATTGATTATTGCTGCATTCTGCACATGTTCGAAATAAAGCATTCAAATCAAAAAAATCTAAATTAATGGACAACAGTCTTCCTCTTCCCAATCACCTTTGACATCATCATCGGATCATGCAGGGAGGGAAATCCCAGGGGGAATCCCACCTGACGACCTTGTTTATACTAATTTGCATATGTAAATGTGGGCATGTATGGTCAATTCCATGCTGATTGGGATATACAAAAGGAATGTGCTTGGATTCAGGTGTATGTACAGCTTTGTACATCTGGATTTTCTTTTTTTTTTTTGTGCATATGGGCTTTTCAGAAAATGCGCATACGCTAGGTTTTATCATGGCATCCATGTACATGAGGCCCCAGGTGCATAGCCATCTGGACAGGGCATAAGCACTCAATTACAGTTGCCTAAAGTTGCAGAGGTTGTGTTAACATGTTGTTTTGCTGCTGTTGAAAGAAGGATGAGGAATTACCCCCACCCCAAGTCCATCCACTACAGACACATTTGTCTGCATGCAAGACAATAAATCAACTGAAAATTTCATTATCATGGCAGTTCTGAAGTCAACAAATTATGTGAGAAGAAAACTTGATCCTGCAGACCACTATACCCTCAATTTCCTAAAAGGATAATGACACAAACATAACACCTGGATTTGTGCATCCAAGACAGAATGCACCTTTGATAAATTTGATAAAGCATTGACTTCAACATGTTGTGAATCTTAAGCCATCTTGATGCTTTATTTTGTCATGTGTCTACTCCAGATGCAAGGTTATAAATGTGGAATATAAGTCACCGAGGTTTTTCTTCTTTTTTTTTTAATGTATTTTATATGCAGTGAAATGGTTTGACCTCCTCCCTTTTACTGGTGAAACATGTCATTTATCGGCTGCTGGTTAACGGATAGAAAAAATAAAAATGATCTCAAGACGAGTCGGGTGAAGGCAGCTGAGAGTCAAGGCCAGCAGAAGAACATCGTATTGACAAAATCACTTAAGCTCCCTCTGTCTCTCTCCGTCTTTCATATTGATATACTGAAATCCTTTACTGAGCCGCTCTACTCTCTTCTCGCCTTCCAACTTATTACCTCCCTCTCTCAGCCTCCCTCCTCCACTGCCCTCCATCTGCCCCCTTCTTTACATTGACAGGGTCTTTACGGCTTCAGTGACAAACGTGACCTCCTCTTTCTTCTTCTTCTTCTTCTTCTTGCTCCTCCATCTGAATTTTCTCTTCTTTTTCTCTCCTTAATTTTCATCTTTTAAACAGCCCATTCTCCTTCACTTCACCCCCTCATTCGTTTTCATTTTATCTTCAACCTTTCTATCAGCTTCCTTGCCTTTCATTCCCATTCTTCTCTTTTTTTTTTCTAATTCTGGGTCTTATTTGATCTATATATTTTAGAAAATAAGAAAGAAGAATATATATATTTTTGTTTTGTTTTCTTATTTCTTGTTCAATTTAATGCCTGATACAACCAAAGGTACATTTATTTGGACAAATATAATGATAACAACAACAAAAAAAGCTTATAGTAGTTTAATTTCAGAGCTGATCTCTATCCATTTTCCATGTTTTATTTGTTTATTTATATAATAATCAAAACCAGTTCAGTTCTTCCACCAATATCTATGTCAAAAACAATGCTTTTAGTCATTCCATGTTTTCCTTTCTGTCTGTTTTAGTCACATGATGCACACATGAGTTAGTATTTGACATTGTATTTGATGGTCTAATAACTTTTTCCACAATTGTATGTTTTTTGCTTTTAGGTGATCAGCTCAAATGGGGAAGGTTTGCTTTCCATTTACTTCCAGATGTCCATATCTTGTCATTTGTCACGTTACTAAAACCATTATAAATGACTTCAATCATTTATAATTATATTGTAGACAGCAAAAATAGTCAAACTAATATAACCCCTTTGGTATAAACCTTGTCATTACACTGAAATATTTATCAGAAATGTGAATATGCATAAAAATTTATTTTAGTATTACTGAATTTTATTTAATTAATTTTTTTAAATCACCTGTTTTTACATGTTAACGAGCCAACATATAAAGACCTGGTGTCTGGTGTCTAAATATTGGTCTCTTCCAGGGATTAGATGTGAGATTGTTTGCCTCCAATGCGTCCGTTGAGCATTCATCTTTCATCTTGGGATTCCTCATATATGATCTGGTTCTGAATATTTGGTTCTCTGTCTTTGTCTCTGCCTATTGTCTGTTTTGTCGCTGCCTCTGATCTCCCGGTTTTGGACACCCTGTTTCCGCCCCTGGCTTCATGCTCATTGTTTGACCTCTCTGGCTTCCTGGACCATCTTCTGTTTTCTGGTAGCGTTATCTGGACCGCTCTGGTTTTGACCCTTTTTCCCTTCTCTGACGTTTCATCTATCCTGCTTCCTAGTTGCTGTTAGCGGTACAACCTACCAATGTGCTATATTTCATCTGTAGTTCACACCAATAAACTGATTGTTAATTATACCTCTGTCTCAGAGTCTGCATATGGATCCATCTGTGTTCTGAAAACTGTATCACAAACCAATTAACTGGTCTATCTAAAAAAACTTGAAGTAAAAATCATATTTACAATCCTTCTTGCTTTACTACAGGAGGTCAATTTAGTTTTGTAGATGCCTCTCAGTCATTTTTTAATATATTGTCTGAGTCTGATGTATTTTTACTCGGTCTTCTCTCAGCCTCAGACAAAGCAGACCCTGTAATTTATATGAAGCCCAGTAAAAAAAAAAAAACACAGTTGTAGAGTTATTTATGGTGCTTTTTTTTTTTTTTTTATGGTGCTTTTCAGGTCTATTTATACCACTATCACTGCAGTGTAAAAAAAACAACTTATTTTGCCATTTCGTATTCACCTTTTGACAAGCAGCCTCATCTTCATACTCGGGTATAAAGGAAACATCCCACTCTTATTTTATGTCAATTTGCTATATTTTAAAAAGTGAGTTGCCTTAAACCCCATGGTGTGACTCTACTCTGATAGTGCTGGTGTTGTCTTTGTCTCCATACATTCTGTTTACATGGTCTTGACAATAATAAGTGCATTTGTGTTAAAGTTGTATCATTAACTAAATCCTAAAGATACAATTCTATAATGAAAACACTGCAACTTAAAAGGTCTGATGTGTGTCTGGTGATATTTAGGACTCAGTGATACTGAACAGAGCGGTGAAGAGTGTGTTGTACAATGGCACATAGTTCACTGAAAGGAAATTAGTTCCATTAGTGAAATGAAAGCGTGAACAGTGCTGTTATTAATTCACTTAATGACACAATATATCTAAAGCAGAACGAATACCAAATTCAGCTATGATGCACTGGACCAAAGCCAAATCAAAGATAAATATTTAAACAAAACTAACCAATGTAATAATATTTATCACAACACAAAACTATATTATGACATTTGTCATTACTGTTTTGTAGCTCAGACCCATTACGCTGGTCTACAAGTAAAATGGTTCTGGAATAAAAGTGTACCACATGTGTGTTAGTGTCAAGTCTTAAATACTGGTTGGATCAAGTTTCCAACATAAGTCTGGGGTCAAAATGTGAAATTCTTAGAATGAACAAGAGAATAGGTTTTATCTACCAGATCTACTTCAAAACACTGTCCGCACATTATGATCCATTCACTTTACAGGTTCTTTCTAGTGGAATATTTACAAATCTATTATATACATGTACATAAACCACCATATATGTGGAATAACACACCATCATATCTATAAAAAACATGAGCTAACCAGCACTAAAGTCATTTGTTTTAAACATATTAAACTATGTCAGATTTCGCACATTTAATGTCTGATGCAGATACTTTCTAAAAAAAAAAAATTGCACATCAGTGTTAGAGAAAAGAAACTGAATACTTTAACTATACAGTAAATAGTATTTGTAAGATGAAGATCACACATGCATAATTTATATTTCAAAAGTTTAGCAAGAAAATTAAAAAAAAAAATGTGAAAAATAACATTATTGTGAACGGGACATAAGATGGCTCAGTTCGTAGAGCAGGTCGTCATTTAACCAAAGGGTTGGTGGTTCGATTCCTGCTCTGTCGTAGTCAGTCTGTTGTGTACTTGGGCAAGACACTTCACCCTCCTTGCCTCTAGTGTCACTCACACGGGTGTATGAATCAGTCTGCCCCAGGGCAACTGTGACTACATATGTAGTTTACCACCATTAGAGCGAGCATGTGAGAGTGAATGAATAATGGAACACTAATGTGAAGCGCTTTGGGTGCCTTGAAAAGCGCTATATAAATCTAATCCATTATTATTATTATTATTATTAAGATTATAAAACTACTGTTGGTTGTACAGTTTGACAATTGCTTTTATGGTTTGCATGTGCATGGTATAACATAACTATTGATATCACAACAGTCTAAACTCCTACTTTATCTTGCCCTTGTTTTTCTTCCTGTGAGACAAGATTGTCACTTATCCTTTTTATTTCAGGTTTTTTTTTTTTTTTTACAACTGTGGTGAATCAGGCAGACCAAGGTCACAGATGATTTAGCTCCTTCTTGAACGCAGACAGGGAAACCACAGGAGCAGCGTGGGGTCCTGACCTCTAGTTATTGCCTTGTTGTGTATCTGCACCCTCTCATGTCACAGATTACAGGCCACAAATCATCGTACACTGTCCTTACCAGAACAACAACTGCATCTGCGTTTTGCTACATGTAAATGGTAAATGGACTGCATTTATATAGCGCTTTTCCACCTTCATGGTGCTCAAAGCGCTTTACATTAGCCTCTCATTCACCCATTCACACACACACTCATGCACCAGTAGGTTTCTAAGGTCTACGGTAAGTCCTACTGGGGGCCTAAGCCAGGGTTCAGTGTCTTGCCCAAGGACACTTCGACATGTGGACAGCCAGAGACGGGACGCGAACCGCCAACCTCTCGGTCATTGGGCGACCCACTCTATCAACTGAGCCACAGCCGCCACATGTAAACAATTCGCTTTGCAAAAAAAAAACTCGTTATTGCAGAGTAATTCAGCCAAAATCCAGTCCTGCTGTTACAGGCTAGATTATGTTTAGTGAAACCAGTGCCCTAATTCAAAGGGAAGCGGTAGAGCATTACAATAAGATGCAGGCCATTAACATTACCATGACTTAAAGGTCAAACATCACAGCTCACTGGCAGAGTGTCATGTCGGGTAACGCTGCTGCATTTTCATATGATGGAATTTAAGTGTGATATGCAGCACTCACAGAACATGAAGAAAATGAATTAAATACCCTAAAGGACACAGCAGAATTGAAGATGTAAATACAGTAAGTATAAATTGAAACTCATAGTGTGATGTGAAATGGATGTAAAACTGAGTGATGCCAGGTGTCAGGGTATGTCAGTTACTCTGGCAAGTTATCTTGTGAAAGGTTTGATATTTTTTTGCTGGTAGGTTTGAATTTTTGTCATGTTTCATATATTCTAGAGCTGTAGGTTATGTGTTTCCAAATCACCCTGATGAAGACCACAAGTGAATAAGCATTGATCTAACCTTGAATTGAATAAAGTTTTTATATTTTCTATATTAAGTGCTGATGGAATCTTTGACCTGCTGCAAGTTTTTCCCCAGACTTTATACATCAGTGGTACATTAAGTGGTAAGTTAAGTTTATTTCAGACATAAATGGATCAAAATGATCATCAACCCAAATAGCAGTCTGATAATATGTCATATGTCATAGCCAGTATATAACCACCCTAGTTTTCTCCTTGTACAATAGTGTCCTCCCAGCAGACTGTCAGCTACAAATACATCCATTGGGCACCTGGACTAAAAACACTAACAAACTGTACACTAGAGTGTCCAGTAACTGAAGGGTTGATGGTTCAAATCCCGCTCTGTCCTAGTCTGTTGTGTCCTTGGGCAAGACAGTTCACCCTCCTTGCCTCCAGTGCCACTCACACTGGTGTATGAATGTTTGGTGGTGATCAGAGGGACCGTAGGCACAAAATGGCTACCACACTGCTGTCAGTCTGCCTCAGGGCAGCTGTGGCTACATATGTAGTTTACCACCACCAGAGAGTGCATGTCAGAGCGAATGAATAATGGGTCACTAATGTGAAGCGCTTTGAGTGGCCAAAAAATCTGCTATATAAATCCAATCCATTATTATTATTATTAGTAGTAGTAGTAGTAGTAGTAGTAGTAGTAGTAGTAATGGCAAAATTCTGTCAACATCTGTTGTTATAGAAACACATTTAACAAGTATTCAAAGAATGTGTAACCTCACCCCTATTTTGTGCTAATCTTTCTAAGCGTTCTTGAATTAGAGCCAGTAATGTGATTTTCACCTTTCTGCTAAATATCACCTTGACCTTTGACCTTTACGCAATTGGATCATTGAATCTTATATGCATTAGCTATATATGCATATATCTATGTAATTTAATGGTGATATCTCAAGTATTCATTGAGTTATGGTGTGATATGTCTCTGTGGACACACACACACACACACTGATTACAATAATCTCACCCAACCAACGTTAGCCGATATTAATAATACTTAATAATCCCTGAATCCATTTATATTGATTTTACGTTACAGAAAAAACACTGTGCTCATGCTTTCATTAGAAACACTCAACTCTAATAAATAGACATGAATTAATAATTTGCCTCTATGTTTAAACTGTAAAAGACTATATTCGTCAAATAAATTCAAATAAACAGAGGATCAAGCAGTGTTAAACATTAAAGCTTAGTTGGGCTGCAGACAAAATGAAAAATATTTTGGATATACATTCATTGGTATCATATAACATAACAAGTCAGACTGGACTGAGTTACTTATGTCTTTTAACTGGGTACTGCTCAGCTGGTTTAGTCTGTGAGTAATGTCTACAGTTAATAAAGAGTGACAGATGTGGCTGAAAGATAACCGTGATAACAGCGTCTGTATGTATGGTGTGGATGATGTATGTATGTGTTATGAGGACACTCCAAATTTAATGATACCTGAAACCTGATACGTGTGAGAGCATGAGAGTCTCTACCTAAATATAAACTACCCCACATCCTGTGTGTGCGTGTGCTTGTATTCCTATCTTTATGGGGATAGTGATGTGTTTACACAGTCACACCATGGGGACCTCTGACACTATGGGGACCAAAATTCATGTCCCCACAAGGGTTAAATATAAATAATGGTCCCCACTAGTAAAATAGAAATGATGTGGCCCTATAAATACATTCATTTGTATTGAAGATGTGTTTACTTTTTTAAATTTCTTTATATATTTAATTTATTTTTTTTCAAATATATTTATTTATTATTATAACTATTCTTATTATTTATTTTATTTTTAATTATTATCATTTATTTATCCATTAATTTTTTTTTATTTAATTTTCTTTTTTTATTTTATTTAAAAAAAAAACATGTGTTTACACTCATTATCCAATGGCTACTTGATTACAAACTTGGTCCTCATGAGACATACAAACCAGTGTGTGGTGTGTGTGTGTGTGTGTGTGTATGTGTGTTACAAGCAGCTTAATATGGAACAGTCCGCTGACAGCACATGCGTTACCATATTTAACCTTTATTTATCATGGAAGAGTGTTCAGCAACACAGCACACAGTTGTGAAAAATGACACAGACCACTGCAGAATGTATGTCATCATGCCTCCACAATAAAAAAAAACAAAACAAAAGCTGTAGTAATATTGAATTTAATTACTGTATTTTACGGACTGTAATGGATCATGGAGTGCTCTTACATTCAAGGCAAAATATGTTCCCTTACAAACACACACACACACACACACACGCTATATATATATATATATATATATATATATATATATATATATATATATATATATATATACACATAATTTTTAAATCTGCATCTAATAGTCTAGTTTTGCTCAATGTAAGAGAGTCAGAGGGCGGGTGTAATAAAGTGACGCTGCAACGATTCAGAGAGAAACAACTGGAAACAACCATAGAAGAAGAACAACAACGGTGGTGATTTCCTTTTACCAAAGATGAGTGAAGAATATGAGAAAATCTTTCTCAAATCAGCAATCTTTAAATTCTTTTTAAAGAAGCAACAACAGTCGTTAAGCTCCATAATCCACCATTTTGTTTCGTCATTCGTAACTTTCTCCAGACTCCCCCGTGAACTTTCTGCTGTCTAACTACATCATCCTAAAGATTACGCTGATTGGTTGAAGTACCGTCCTATTATATACAGAGGATTTGAAAGACAACCTTTTAGCCCCGCCTACCCTGACTATGAAGCGTTCCTAGACCTATATATGTAATGAATAAGGATAGAGTGGCTGGGCTACAACTACAGTTAAGTCCATTTCACAACAATAACAATTTACAACCAATATCCAATTGATATATTTATTTTAATAAAAGTTAACAGAGAGGGTGGAACAAAAACAACAAACAAAAATGACTCTTGAACAGAAAAATCTTATCTAAATAAAACCAAATTAAAATCTGTAAAACTTTTTAACCAAAAGAGGAGAAAACAATGAAAACAAAAATGGTTTCCCTCCCCTACAAAAAATGATTAAATTTTTTAAACGATTCCAATTCTATATTTACAATATTTACAAATTGCATACTAGCTAATTGAGGGTAAGTGGTCATCAAGAAGTGAGAGACAGACTGCCTCCATTTGTTTTCCTTATAAACGAACTTCAGCCAATCATAATTTGACACAGGAAACACACAAACACACACACAAGAGAAAACACCACCATGTGTCGAGCAGGATACATCACATAACAAATATACAAAATGACCAGGGGTCGTTACAGTATACTTACTTGAACATGAGGCACAACACAGAGAATTAAAATAGTTTATAAAATCCAAATATGATGCAAACAATACAAAACCTGAAGTTTACAGTACTGTATGTTTCCCCCACATAACTTAAAATAAAATAAAAAATCAAAAGTTTGAAAATAAGTATTTCTGCAAATTGCACAGTCATTAAAGTTTGTTCCCTGCTCCACACTTTTGCAGCTGCCTGAAACTCACTGCAACAATGACTATATTTAATTATTAAATATATACATTTGAACTGTTTTGTCCTGTGATCTGGGCCTGTGGGGGTGGATATATTAATTCTATTATTGCCAGATACAGAGACTTTGCCTTTGCATGTTTGCTCTGCTCTGCTGAAAGTCGGGTATACATATGGATGCAGTTAGTCACTGGAATATTTGTTTCCAGTGACTGTTCACAGGCCATTTGTTTATATTAATGCGATTACATAATTGCACAGCATGACATCGCAACAGTGATTCTGATTCAATTTATTGTGCAGCACAAATGAACACCAAATAAATGCAGTCTTTCCCCCAGTGCTTTAGAAGACTTGCCCCCCTGCCAGGCTAAAAGCATCACCTATTTATTTATTTTTTTAGACTTTATAGACATGAAAACGACTGACGCTATTTAGAGCTTCCAAATATAGGTCTATCTGCTGGTAAAGTTAAAGGAAATGTAACAGGGACACAAGTGAAAACATTAAAGCAGATTCAAGGATGAAACCATGCATCCGTGGTTGATCCACAGAGCCTAATTGTTTTATTTTGACGGGAGCTTTATGTCCGAGCAACACTAATGGTGTGTGTTTTAGCCAAAAATAAAGCCCTTAAAAGTGAGTTCATGGGTAGATAAAAGTTTGGATCAGATCACAGGTCTAATGTTGTTGTTCACTAATAGAATAACTGCAAACTATTGTCTTTGATTTAGTGAAGAACACCTCCATTAAATTATGAAAATATTTTATTTTATGAACTATACAAAGAAAAAATATGGAAATAATAAACCACAAATTTTGACTTTGAATGTTTACATTTTAACTCAGAGTTTTGACATTTTGCCTAAAAAAACTTTTTAGCTCAGAATTTTGACTCTTTATCTCCGATTTTGTTGTTCACTTTATCTCATATTTATGGCTTATCATCTCAATTGTGACTCTGGTTTTTTTTTTTTTACCATTTATCCTAAATTTTCTGTCCATAAACCCTAAACTGAGTAACTGTGACCTATTCAAACACATTTTCTCCACAGTAGAAAATTTTAATGGCTTTTAAAGGCTAATAGAATATTCGTATTCTATGAACAGGTTTATAAAGTGAACCGTATGGGACACTGTAAAACCTAATTTATACCTCCGGAACTGGACAAAATTCATCTTTACATTCCTGATGTTGCTCCTGGAGCTGGTATTTATACCCCCTTCCGTGTTATGGATGTTGCATTTAAAATCCTTGGTAATGAGTCACATTGCCGAAGGTTCAAGAAACATAGTGTCTATTGAAGCAGTGATTTTGATGTAATCATGGAAGTAAACATGGAGCAACACATTTCCTATATACTGTATGTGACTTGATAAACCATCAGGATTTTCTTGGGAGTAAATTTGAGGCAAAATTGGGGGATATGCTCAGTTCTGTGAAACAGGATTAGGTCAGTGGACATTACTCTGTATGATCAGCAACTCCTAAATGTGTGATACACTAATGATTTATGAAAAACAAAATGTTGGATAAAGTGTGTATTAACTGTAATGGCACAGATGTGGGAAAAGTTATTTATACTGTGTGTGTGTGTGTGTATGTGTCATGTCATATCAGCCCAGCACTGTCTCCTCGGGGTGTTTGACTTTAATTTCAGACATCAGCTGTCAGGTCAAAAACACACACAAACCTATGCATACTTTACACCTCAATCTGAGAACTGGGTTATGATATTGTGACGGCAGTTGTTATTGTGTGTGTGTTTCCTCCCTGCCATGATAAATGATGACATCCAGGATCAGCTGTAACTAAGGCGGCTACCCTGCAAACCACACACACACACACACACACATACACACACACACACACGCACACGCACACCACACATACATATCTTGCATACAGAGGCGCAGATGGCTTCCTCTTCGCTCGAGGCTCCCAGTAACAACATCAACAGTTTAGTTGACCGTTGTCTGTCTGCACACAAACACACACATTCAGCATTCGAATGAAGACACAACACGCTGGTGGAATGTAAATGACCAGGTCCACTGTAAAACATTCAAAAACATGACAGGAAAAAAAAATTTGCTATTTCAGCCTAATGTTGGATTTCTATTCAAATAGACCACATGGTTGTCAGAGGGAGAAGTTAATGAATGATGAAGCAGATTAGAACATGAGTATTAACTGAAAAATATAACATGGTGTTTCTAAAACAGTGGTCCCTAAACTACGGCCCGCCTCCACATTTGGTCCGACCCCCTGAACAATACCAGAAACCATTTAGATTTTTTTTTAAAAATGTGTGTATTTGTATTTGATAATAAAGTGGGACTTTTGCAGTAAAATGTTCCTTAGTTCTGAACTATTTTCATTATTAATGAAGCAGAGAGCGTGGTGTTGTCTCCAGGATTTGGTTCAGAGTGGCAAGGTGTGGGTTGTGGTTCTGATTAAGGAGCACAGATACAGATGTCCTCATTGAAGGTTTATTCACTGCGGTCTGTAGTAATACAGAGTAACACTCACTATAACAATATATACATACAATAATAAATTAACAAAGACCGACTATATGAGTCACTATATGAGTCACTCAGATGAATTACATAGGTCATGGAACACACAAAACACCTCACGGAAATCACAGATGACAGCTAGCAATGCAAGCTGCTAGCATATTATCATATTAGCTTCAACAGCACACCGGCGCTAAACAGCATTAGCTTATACAGTACACCATGCTAACATCTACCCGAACTGTAGTGTGTTATTTATCTCACCTTGTGGCATCTACACACAGTAATAAACCAAGAATAGATTAATAAAAAAGAGAAAAAGAAGCCGAGATGGCGAACTTGGCACGATTACCTACAACACAGTGTCTAATAAAACACGGACTACGTTCATAACCATTGTAAGGTCAGTGGTGCGTTCAATAGCGTGGGACATTTGAAAACTTACAGAAAAGGAGTTATTCCTGAACAAATATAACCAAACAATCAAATTAACATTTAAACTGTGTGGGCTTTCTAACAATTAACTATTAGTAACTACTTTAACACAATAATTTTGAGAGACTGCTCATATGAGTCATTAAAGTCAGAGATTCACTGGCAATATAGAAACTAAATCTGGTATGAATTCAAGAGTTTTTCCGCTAAAGTGTTAAACAAAAAAACAGAGAACCCAAACCAAAAACAATGTCCCTTTCCTCTCCTTTGAGAGGCAGGGTAATAATTCATTATACTGATCTACAAGTAAAATGCTTCTGGAATAAAACTAATGAAATGTTCCCACATGTGTGTTACTGTTAAAGAAAACTCAAGTCTTAAATGCTGGTTGGATCAAGTTTCCAAGATAAGTCTGGGGTCAAAATGTGAAATTCTTAGAATGAACAAGAGAATAGGTTTTAGTCCAAAGGAATATTGGTGTCAGATCTACCAGGTCTACTTCAAAACACTGTCTGCACATTATGATCCATTCACTTTACATGTTCTTTCTAGTGGAATATTTACAAATCCATTATATACATGTACATAAACCACCATATGTGTGGAATATATAATAAAAACAGGAGCTAATCAGCACTAAAGTCATTTGTTTTTCTGACTTGTCTTATTAAAGTATGTTAGATTTAGCACATTTATCATCTGAAGAAGATACTTTGTAAAAAATAAATAAATAAATAAATAAAATTGTAGACCAGTGTTATTAGTCACTGTTGGCACCAAGATCTAAAGTCGAACGAGCACAGATTGCTAAACTACTGAACAGTACTTGACTAAATATTTTCTACAGACAATTTGTGGTGTAGATTTGTTTCAAAATGTATCTTTTCATTGCGACTTCTTCAGTGTATAATACTGAGTAATTGAAAAGCAAGATGGTGAAATGTTATTTTAGAAGTATGTGTTTTCAGTTTTTGGAGCCAACGATGCATAGCTTGAGTTTTTCACCGACTTTGTATAATATACTTACATCTACTGACAGCTGCAGGCTCTGTATAGGATGATGTAACTTATCCCAACAACTATGAGCTAGCATTGGTGAGAATATATTTCAACAGAGTTATCAAGAGACAGAGACTAAGGCTGCATCCCATTACTTCCACTTCCACTTCACTTTGTTCGGAGTGGACTTCAAAAGTGAGTCATCCCTCGAAAACGAAGTGAGAAATCTAATCATTCACTACACATTGGGACACACTTGGTGAACCCCCCTCCCAAAAAAAAACACTTTCTTTGTCATACACAGTGTTGGGAAAGTTCACCTTAATTAGGAACTAGTTCAAAGTTCAGTTCAAGTTACTCAATATGAATTAGATCAGTTCATCGTTCATTCTTCCAAATTATGAACTAGAAGTTCATGGATCCCAAAATGAATGAACAACAATGAACTATTGTAAACTTATTATTAACCATTCCTGACGTTATCCTGACCGTAGTCAGGAAATCAAGGGAAAATGCTGATCTCCTCACGGGGGGTTAACTTCACTCTGCGGGTTCTTAGAACACAAGGAGCTGTTTCAGTGAGCTTCGTTTATTTCCAAGAACGGGACAACACCTGCTCCGGTCGCTGGTCACATTTAACTCTTTTTCTCCACTCCCAAAAACTCTCTGCACCCCTCTCTCTCTCGCTTCTCATTGGCCATTCCACAATATTACGTTGCCAAATTTGTTCCGAATAATACAAAAATGACATCTATGATAATGCTGTGTTTTGATCCCATTTTATTCCTTATAAGACTCAATAATTACAACGTGATAAGAATGAAATATGAACTACATAAGAGCGCAGTTCAATAAATGCCAGAATAACCGCGTTCACAACTTCCCGTTCATTTGGCAAAAGTGAACGAGTCGTTCACGTTCGTCAAAAATATGATATCGTTCGTGAACGATCGTTCAATGAACTCGTTCAGGTACAACACTGGTTATACAGTTACAGTTGCAGATGTACCAGTGTGTGAAAATGCCATCACTGGACATAATGCTGTCTCTTATGTTAGGTTTAATAATTTATTTTGGCCTGTTAATGTCATGACCTCTGCTCCAGTGACCTTTTCCCCAGTGCTCTCCACACTCACCTGGTCCCGCACTGCGCAGCTGCAAGCCGTTCCTCATCTGTGGCTATAAAAGCAGTAAGGCGTGCAGTTGCCAGTGCGGGACCATTCAGTAATGTCACCTCTATAACCCGGACAGTTTGACCATCGCATCAGTCACCATAACCCGGACATTCATCATCACCACGGACTCTGGCCGTTTGTTCCCAGGTTTTGGTTTGGTTTTGTCTCTGTCTTGTCTTTATGTTTCTTAGTTTTGTTATTAAATTATTTTTCCCTTCAGTACTGTGCATTGGAGTCCTCCTTCACCTCACCCCGATCCTGACAGTTAAACAAAATAATGTGTACAAGGAAGCTTTCTCACCCTGATCACATTGACCCAGGTATGTCTACTAGTTTATTTTTTATTCCCTGAACATTAACTACAAGTTATTGTATGTCTCAGATAAAATGGCAAAAAAAACCCTCCTACTTGTTTTGTTGTTAATGATGTGATTCACAGTTTAAACAAAGGCAATGATTATGTGATGGAAACATCCAAATCGAGTCCAGCTGTCTATTGGTGTTTATCAACCTGTCCTGTCAGCTGTGTCAGACTTTTTGATGTTAAGTCATAGCTGTCAAGTCTCTTTTTGTTTTTGCCAGGTTCGCACAGTATTCTGGGTAATATGATCTTCCACTCTGTTCGTAGTGTGGGTCTCATCCCTACGGTGGCCGACAGGAGCAAACGCAAGAAAGACGTACAACCAAAAATACATGAAACAAATGCAACACAAGTGAAACTGCAAGAGAAAAATGCTGCAATAAAAAAAAACAAGCAGAAGCAAAAACATACAAACTCTCCCCCGAAAAATGCTGCAAATACCAAAACATGCAAACTCCCAAAACAACTGCAAAAGAGAAACGCTGCAAATTCACTCCACAACAAAACAAAAGTTCACCAAAATAAAATGTTAGAAGAAGATGGAAGACAAAGTTGAAGTTCATTCATTTAAGAGATTAGCGTGAAAAGGTGTTGAACAGCATAGGTGCGTCGCTAAATATAGCGACGCACCTATGCTGTTCTTCTATGATGTCATAGCAGATTATGGTCAAGTCTTCTTCTTCTGTTTTATTTTGGTGAACTTCTGTTTTGTTGTGGTGTGAATTTGCAGTGTTTCTGTTTTGCAGTTGTTTCGGGAGTTTGTACATTGTTCAAATCCACACTTTCCAGTAAAATTGACAGCAGAGCTCCATGTGACAGTTTTTTTGTCATGGCGTTTTAAAGATGACACATGATCTGATCATACACATGGTATGTTGTGTCTCATCTGTATTTCTGCTATCTTGATATTTGTTCTTTTGTTCCTTCCTCAGTTATAAGTGTGTTATTGCATTAATCTGAAATATAATGAGGCACCTCTGTTAATTCTTGTTGTTCTTCAAGTCTTCCTGTCAGCAGCAGATGTTACAGACAGTAGAAATTTCAGTCATACATCCACCCTAAAAAATGCATACATACATGAAACACACAGTAAGTCATTGCTAAAACATGCATAAAGCACCATGCTGAAAAAACACATAGAACACCACCAATAATTTAAAAGGTACTAAAAGTGTAAAACAATGTTCTATAAGTACATCTCATAGCATTGGTTGATTCAGTCAGTTAGAAAACATCTACATGCAGATGGATCCTTTTCCCATTCATTTAAAATGACTTTGAATGTATTCTTCATTTTTAGCTCCTCCTGTTGGTTGATCCAAGCAGCAGGAGCAGAACATTTAAAAGCATTGTTTCCTGGATCTGTTCTGACTTTTGGAACACTATAATTATTAAAATCATCCCAACAGGCGTCGACTTCTAAATATGAAGGAAACACCCCTAAAATAAATTCATAAATAAGTGTTTCCGCCTGTGTCCAAAAAAAAAAAAAATCTGTCCATCCAACTTGAACATATGTTACAGAAAAAAAAAAAGATTTAACACATTAATGTTTGAAGCAGATACTTTCTAAAACATTATAGAGCAGTGTTACAGGTCATAAAGGGCCAGTTAAAAATGTATAGAAGTCATAATGAGGCTGCATTTAGCTTCATATCATAGCTTTACTATTCTTCAAACACCCCTGTATTTGAGCAGATAGACCCACTACCCTGGGTTTGTTTGTGTTAATGTCTAATGTTAGTGTTCCAACATGTTTATTTGTCTCCAAAGTAACTATTAACCAACTGACACAGCAGTTAAGTGAGACACCATTACTGATTTTGGCTTTTGGCCATTATAACCACTTCAAGCCCCTGTTGAAGGAGGGATGAGGTTTCACTGGACTCCAACTGAAAGCAGACGGACCAAAAACCTTTGATTAAATGGCATTATGATTTTATTTATTTATTTATTTATTTATTACCTCCGCCAAGGAGATTATGTTTGTTTGTCTGTCTGTCAACAAACTTACTCAAAAAGTTATGGATGGATTTTGATCAC